>VBVR01000463.1:0-49554 GCA_011638315.1 Tetramorium parvispinum | reverse complement strand
ACGTAAACCGTTGCACGCCACCGCCATTGATCCCGATCGTATTAACTGGCGAGCGCAACCAAGAGCGAGAGCGAGAACGAGAGAGAGAGAGAGAGAGAGCTGGGCCGCGCCGTCGCGTTCATCCACGACACTATCGGCGCATTCACCTACGTGCACGTTCGAAAAGGCAACCCTGTTACCCCGCGATGCATAACGCCACCGGCTGGCTCGCGTATGAAGAGTGACATTATTTTTCAGTGTACCTTCGGCTACGTGCGCAATAAAACTCCGCGTAAATTTTTGATTCCGCGCGGCCGAAAGTCAGAAATTATTCGTGGGATTTGCTATGGCGAGCTAAACCCCCCATTGTATATTTCAAAAGCTGAATGCAGTTATTTATATTTAGTGGGCTCATATTATATTGACGTCGAAGGAAAAAAGACTGCGGTTTTTAATTGTTGTTGCCACTGTTGTATTCGCATATCCACGCATATCCTTCGATCCCAAGAGCCGCGCTATTTTATTTCATCCCGATTTGTCACGTTAATCTCCGGTCGATTGACAAGTTTTCGAGAAACCCTGTCTGGAAATTTCCGAATGTTTTCGAAAGTTTTAGAGCAAAAATGAGATCGATATCGGGAAGAACGTTTCACAATTGAGTAATAACACGTCGCATGACGGGTTTCGATAAACCAGTCGTATTCTTTGCTCGATAGCCATACGCGATATTCCATAAGCTCTCGGAAGGCTCTTAAAGCCTCTCCTCTCTCTTTTTCCTTTCCTCTTGGAAAGGTTCTTAATGCGGATCAACGAGCGTAGAAGCAAAATAGCCGCCCTCTTCAAAGCGATGAAATGACCAGTAGGGTAATAACAATCGGAAAATGTAGCGAGCACGGCTCGTTGGGTCGCGACTCTGATAACCAGCAATAATTTTCTTCGATCCTCTCTCTCTCTCTCTCTCTCTCTCTCTCCGCGCTTTCCGTCCTGCTCTCCTCGATGCTCGCTCGATCGCACCGCGGACGCGTTCTCCCCGGGGATTTTCGGAGAAGAATTCTCGGAAAATCTTGTACGTCCTTATGTGTGCCCGGATAAAAAGAGCGCGCCGGAGACACGGACGCGAGACGGGGGCGTGGGGTGCGGTGAGGGGGCGGATTGCCCAGGTTCCGAGATAGAAATCCGATTTTCCGTGGACAGATATAATCCCGTGCCGGTGCCGTTTCGCAAACGGTCCGAGTGGGCTTCTCGATCCCCCGGCATTCCCATAGAGACGGGACGATGTCGCGGCGGACGGTAAAGGGGGACGGGAACCAGGAGGAAATGGATCGATCGATCGTTCTCGACGTCGGACGGATAATGTGATTACAAATTACGAGCCGTTTAAGAGCGTCAGCGGCAAAACTGACCAATCAGCGATCCATTGTAGCCCAGTTCCAATTCGTTCGTGCCTCCCTTGAATGGCAGCCGTGATTCCTGCACCTTCGGCAAAAGGCCCTCGGCAGCAATTTAAAATCGACGTCTGTGCGCTTTTCACGCGATATTTTTCAATCTCCGCGTCACCGACGATTCGGTTGTTTGCGGAAAGCGCGCTTTTTGCACACCCTTCCTTCGCTCTTCGCCGCGGACGGCGCGGCCGAGCGTTTTTACGTTTATTCCGCGGACCGCAACGCGCGCGCAGCGCGACGATTTCGCCACATAATTCCAAACGCGTCACTCTCATTCAACCGCGCCCTCCGCTTTACCTCCATTTACCATTCAAAGGAGGCAACCTTTTCCCCACGGCGCGATTCGACGAAAAAGGATCTATCCTGCGAATGGAAAATGTATCTCTCTTCCGCTGTTATCCACTTAACGAGTTTTGCTTTATCCATCCACTGTTTGGTTTGAATGATCCTACGGGAATATCACTATGATTTGCTCCGAACGCTATTGCTGCACTCTGATTCGTCATAGATATGTACGTATCAGTTGTCATATCAATCTCTTTGTCATTATTAAGCATAGTCTCATTGATTGCTTAGAATATCGTCAGTTAATCGTACAAATACATATAATCAAATATTTAAAAAGTCTATATACATTTCAGTAACTGTAGAAATTATTGATTTGAAATATTTTCGTCGTATCTTTAATATAAAAATTTTAATAAAAAAATTTCAAATGGAGTTAGAAACGAAATGAATGCAATTTCAAGGTAATTTTAACTAATTGGAAAATTACTCGTCATTGACTTTTAATACGTTTAATACGTTTTCCGATCGTTCTTCGAAGATATCTCCTCCTCGTCAAGCAGGCGTCTCTGGCTACTTTTTCAATCAGAGATCTCGGCGCTCGGCGCCAACTTCTGCGTCAATTTGCGTCTCGAACCGGTGGGACTAATTTCGCGTACGTGTCCGATTAGATATCAAGTCCTTCGTATCTCCAATTCTCCGTCGTCGCGACAGACACCACGATCGAGTATGAGCACGTGTATATGTATGCGTGTGTATAGGTGCTGTATGCACTAGGCTGCCATTCGCGAGCGACTGGCCGGTTTGCCGATGCTAACGAGACTTCCTGCGTCCCAAGAGACACATTGCGTAGCCACGTACGTGATTCACCCCAGAGCGTCTGTTTAACCAAGACGCAGTCACGCGACGTGGCTAAGGATATCTCTGTTGAATGAGAATATCTCCACTCGTTGGCTAAAGATATCGAAAGAGAGACGTCGATATTTAATATTCGAGTATTGACCGGTGGTGCTCGGCGTACATCTTTTCTTAGAAATCGATAAATTATTTATTATGAATTTATGCTGTTGTTATTAAGTTTTCTCTCGACGTTGTGGCGTGGAGTTTATTCTAACTAAGTTACTATATCTCCTAGTTTTATGTCAAAATATTTATGTGCAAGTACATACCGTATATAGATATGTTTCTCCATGATCAAAATAAACTTTGTAAAGTTTGCGATGCCGCGGCAACGGGAAACAAATATTCTTATTTAAATACAAAAACTTTAAAGAGTTGCAGGTGTTTGTTTTTCATTTCTGTGTCTTGCATTTGCATTCTGCAAGACTTATTGTTAGTTTACCGAATTATAAATTAGTAATTCGATTAGTAATCATTTATGATATATTTCATCACTGAAATATGTATGTATGTGGTGAGGCTCATATATTATTAAATTAGTTTTATGTTCGGAATTCTGCAACGCTATTTTGCAGTGTTCAACCGTATGGGCATATACATATATTCAAATCTAAAACAACATCTCACGTATTTTCTGATACCAATCATTTATTACAGAAGATGTTTTTACTTTTACCTATATTTGCATACAACGCTATTTAGAACGTGAGGCAATCAAAAGACAAATTTAGAAATATCGAATACAGATTCCTCGGATAGCAGTATTACAAATAGATATGTAATCGATATTTTATACGATTCGAACTTATTATTAACGATAATAAGCATCTATTTATACATATACACATTAAATAGCATATATAGAAAAAATATTTATGAATTAATTGAAAAAAGTTTGTTATTACAAAAGTATTATCGAACCACAGATCTCACAATAAAAATCTTCTCTTATTCATACGATATAAAATAAATTTTTTTTGAAAAAGATCGCGATGTAAAGTTGCATTGAGAGAAAAATATCGTTGCTTTTGGCCTCAACCATAATTTTCGAATATTTCTAACAACAATTATGGTTAACTTAACTGTATGCATCATTATGTTAACCATAATTATCGTTAGAAATATTCGAAAATTATGGTTGAGGCCAAAAGTAACTATATTTTTCTCTCAGTGTGTATATTGCATCAGAAAGTGTCTTCATGTCGAGCAACGCAGTTCGTCAAAGGTTAAAAACATCGAATATCGGAGGAAACATCGAGTTTTCATGAATAGATATTAAGATAGAACACAGATAACGAAACGTCGAACCGACCTAGCTGTGGAGGCTCCCCGAAATATCGATGTCCGATGATCATTCCTATTCTGCTATGACGGTCAGGTATACATAGTCGGCCACACACCACCGGGGGTGGACGACCACGAAAGCGGCGCCGTGGCGCTCAACGAGAGGCACAACACCAAGTATCTGCAAGTAGTGCGGCTCTACTCGGACATCATCCGGGGACAGTTTTTCGGCCACTGGCATTCGGACACATTCCGCGTGATATACAGCGACACAGGTATGTTCCGTGCAGCAATTAAATTGTCTGAACTTATTTACAAACAAGAGTAGTGAGTGATCCTGCTTACGTTTCTGCGGCAGGATAATATTTCTCTCAAATGTGGCAATTTCCTGGCACATATCGTGTGACTATTTATACGTCAGTCTAGACTGAAGCAATCGATCCTCGATGTCTTTTTTTTTTCAAGAATTTATTTGTAATAGAAAGAGGAGATCAATTGCTCGGCCAAACAAATTATTTGTCAGTACTCGCTTTACCCGTTCTAGGTCTAGATAAGACACGAGCGCATCGTTATCACTTTATCAGCTCTGTCGCTTTGACCTTAATTTTATTAATACTCGCAGCGCGCGATTAATTATTCGGTGAAACGATACTCGTATTGAACAGGTATGCCCGTATCCTGGATAATGATGGCTCCTAGCGTAACGCCAACCACTACTATTGGAGGGCCCAACAACCCGGGCTTGCGACTGTACAAGTTCGAAACTAACACCGGACAGGTACGTGTTATGGCGGGCGCGTATACATTCTCGATAATATCGCTGCGTTCCCCGTAACGGAGCGCGATGCGGCGACGTACCGACGGCGATTTCAAAAGCGACGCAGAAATGTAGGGAGCCCCCGTGTATGTATACGTGTTGCATGCTGCGCAGATTCTGGATTACACGCAGTTCTATCTTAATCTGCCTGAAGCGAATTCAATCGGCAAAGCGAACTGGGCCCTCGAATATTCGCTGCTCGACTATTATGATCTGCAGGAGATATCGGCGATCACTCTTCACGATCTGGCGGACCGGTTTACGCAGTCGAACGATTATGCCTTCGTCAGGTATGTATGCGATGAAATGGATCGATCGCGATTCACTTGCGTAATTTAGTCCTAAAACCGTAATAGCATACCCCGCTAATCACCGGCCTCGATTTCGCCTTAAGCCCCGCGTCTCGTGTCTCCGGTACATTTTTCCCCTCGTAAGTCTCTCCGGATCAACGGATATAATACAACGCGGACGTAAAGCAAATAACAGTCGTTTGAAAATATCGTTTGGTATCGCGGTGCTAATCAGAGTATCCTTACGAAAAGAATCGTCTATCGTCGTATCTCATTGTCGTTATATAGCGCGTTTCGCGTAAGTGCCGGTCGAAATAGCCCGATGGGTGCTTAATGTTGACGCGTGGGACGCGCTAAGCGTCGACGGTCGCGTGAGATATCGATGCCCACGGTCGAGGATTAATAATTCCCGCCGTCAGCCGGCAATTATATATCTCACAGGGTAATACCTGACCCCAGCCCGCGACATTGTGATAACTGTCTACCCCTCTTCGAGACACGCGCGCTCGCGCGCTCGCGCCATTACGATGCTAATAACAGTCCTGATACTCGACCACTCCCGCGTTTCTCCTAATGCACAAGCTCGGTCTCGGTCTCTGTGTATATTATCCTACCCCCGCGCACACCCCGCGCGGCGGGCGTGTGTGTGCTCTATGTCCCGCAGGTATTACGCGGCCAACACGGTCTCGCTGCCGCGCGAGGTGGAGCAAATCTGGGGCTGCGGCGGTCCTCTCAACGGAGTATGTGCGCTGCATCATTACTGCACTGTGACGAGGCTAAATCCCGAGTCCTACAGGTACGGTGCGCTTTAAGTAAGCGACTTGCGAAAATGTCCAAATGTCCCGAAAATTTCATGGAGCTGTTTAGAAGCTTGTTACTTCGGAAATTCAGATATTATTTGCATTCATTCGGCAAACTTGTATTTCTCTTCTAATAATGGCATGTTGTGAAAGTTTATCTTTTACGTTAGCTTTCTCATTTCTCTACTACTACTATTTTTATTATGTTATAAAAACTTTTATAAAATGTTTAAAACTTGATCAATTTCGTGAGTGGCTGCGTATCTTGTGCGTCTTGTAAGTACGGCGGGTGCGATAGAATGTATTTCAATCTACCGTTTAGATGTAACTAAAAACCTGGTCTTAAATCTGGGTCGAGCGTGCAGTATATACTGCTTTTCGCATTTCGATTAAGTACATTATCAAGAAAATATATTCGTGATATCGACAAGCTTATTTCATAGAGAAAAATATTAAATTTCTCTCGCAAAACAAAATTGAGTTTCATTCATAGTCTTTCTTTTTTTACAAAAATGTTTCATTTTCTAGCGAATTAATCCTGGCTCTATTTCTTATTTAAAATATTCAGTATTTTGGTTAATTTTAACAGCTAATTAAACTCAATATTTTGATAATAAATTATTGTAAGTCTTCACGTAGGAAAATTTAATTTGATCACTTTCTGTTATTTCGAAAACGCAGCAGGGTGCAATCATCCAGATGACGCCTAAGTTCGTGAAACTTGGAATCCATTGAGAGTATAGTAGGCTCTCGATGTTCGCCGTTAATTGGTCGCGTATACGTGAAGCGAATACCAATTAGATTAGAGCACTCTGTTATAGCAAAACACATCGCGCGCATTGTGCACGTCGTCGAAATGTAATAATATTATCACAAGAGAAAAGCTTAGAAAGTTCAGAAAATTTTGACAATAACAGTTCTTCACTTTAAATTAATTATGCAATATTTTCCTAAGTTATACCTTTTTAATAATTATAATAATCTGAACAAAAAATTTACGTGACTGTAAATTGACAAATTGTCATTTTCTTTATTTATTAGACTATTAGAGTATTTAAAAAATAGATGTAGACATGTTATGCCAAATTATACAAACTTTCCTCACACATTACACTTATTGTTAATGACAGTCGACTGTTCTATTGTACTATTCCATTTTTCGGAATATGTTAAAAGCCTGACATATTGATATAGTCGGCAGAGATAAAGATTCAGCCCTGAAAGAGTTGTCTCACTTGAAATTTCAAAGTGGGACAAGAGTCAGTAATACATGTAACGGGCTAGATAAATGTCGGCGCGAAGATGGATAAATGGAAAGACGGATAGAGAGGGATTACTGCACTTTTCAATATTCGCAAAGCGGCGCGAGACGTTTTCGTAAATTAAGCACCGTGAAAGCTGCCGTAGTTTGAAAACGTCATGTAATCTCGCAAAGTCTTGGGAAAAGTCTCAAAGAATCCGAAGATTTCAGAGTATTCTCGGCGAGGTGGCTTTAGCGCGGTAATGTTTCGAAGTTGAGAGCAATTTCGTATTAGCCAGTAATGTTGTAACACCTTACAACTGACTGCTCGTGCAAAAATAATGGAAACATACGCGGCAGACAGATTTTTAAAGAAACTTCGCGGGAGCCTTCTCTAATGTACACTCGAAGCGAGGACCATGCATTATTCATCCGGCAAAACGACGACGGAGAAATATATTATTGATGAAATAAGAAATGTCATTTTTTTTGTCTCGAGTTGACCTCAAGAAAAATTTGACATACCGCGCAAGAATATAAAAGGAATGTAAACGTCGAATGATTGATGTATCCTCCGAGTCACCAGCTTGTCCCGGAATTTTCGGAGATCGGGAAAATGTCCGATCCTCGGAAGATTCAAGTAGAGAGGCGAAACTCGGACTCTATCGACTGTGTGAATACGCACAGAAAGAACAAAAAGAATTTATCGAAAGAATTGCGAAAGAATTTGCAAAAGAATAGGAAAAATAACGTCAATGTTAATATTATTTCTTACATCCTTCTATCGCAACCGTTAATTTAATTTAGAATAAGCTGGAACAAAGTTCGAATATAATAATTATATAATAGAATGAATATTATAGAATTATAGAATGAATAAGAGAGACTATTTTATAATTTAATATACAAACAATTATAAAAAGTTTCCAACAATGAAACCTAAAACCTGATAATTTTTTAAAATGATTTCAAAACTTTGTACATTGTTAATCCTGCATATACATGTATATGTGTGTTACGCTCACAGGGAGTGCTATTCATCCTACGCTTATGCCTTGGCGTCTGCGGGACACTCCACCGTACGTCTCTACTTCGCGTTGCATCTGCTAGTCCTGCTGATTTGCGCTGAGGTTCTGAACGACCGGTAGGATGAGCGAGACGAGAGGACTCCCGATAGCGCGAGGGTTACGCCCCGCGTCGGCCCTCCACGACGACGGTCCGCGTCTTTTCTCTGGCAGAATCCGATCGAGACGAACCATCGATCGGCCACGGACCGGATCGGTCTAGGAGCGGTCCACGAGTTAAGGCGAACGCGTCTAGCGATACGGCGTTACGCCGTCCGGTGTGTCATCTACTTTGTCTATGTCTCTGTCGTGTCTCCGTCTTCTCCTTGTCGCGCCACCGAAATTGTTCAGGCGCGCTCTCGTTCCGTCGTGTTTGGTGTTTGCGTATGTTCGCCCATTTTCAAGTGAGGCCGTAAAATCCGAATTCCGGATGGGATATTCAACAGATATCCAGAATGCTCGAACGCCGCCGCAATTCAGCTTTGAAATTGAGATATCCGAATAATTCGGGTAATATGATTATTCGAATAATTCCAGTACTTTGGACAGTATTCGGATAAATCGGATAATTTAAGTAATTTGGATAATTTGTGTACTGAAGTAATTCAAACAATACTTGAATAAGATAAATAACAATAATGGCTTTTTCTCTGCGTTCTTTCTCTCTTTCTATTTTTTTCAAGTAAATATACAAATTCCAAAATTGTCTAAGAATCTATTACTAGATAAATTTGAAAGTTTTTAGAGCAAATAAAAAGTGCGACTAATGAAGTCTTCTGTATTCTTATATATGTATATTTATTCAAATACATGATCATTCTATAATTGGACATTTTTCAAATATCCAGATATATTGAATTAGAAATCTCGTATTTATCCGAAATATCCGAATAATAAGGGGAAGATTGAATTTATTTGGCTAAGATGGCTAAAACTTGCTAATAATTCTTTCTTATCTTATATCAATAGTTAACTGGATATAAATAGAAGTTATTTTTAGAAAATTAATTTTCAATTTATCTACTGATTGTTACTTTATTTTTCTTATTTTGTAAATTGTTTTAACATTTTTAACATTTTCAGGTTACAAATTATTACTATTGATTATTACTATATTTCTTTAATGGTTTTATAAATGATTTTATACTAGAATACATAATAAATAAAATTTTGTATACAAAGGGATGCAAGATATGCGAAGAAAGTTAGTATCATCTAACATACAATTGATTAATTTTGAAATCCTCCTTTATTTATGTCTTTCATATTTCATTACATAATCTATATCTATCTATATGTTTTCACAAGAAAACACCAAGAATTATGAGCAATACGTCAGTGTAACCAATCCGAGATGCAGTCTTCCTTACGATACCAGAACAATTATCCAAATATTTACAGTTTTAAGTTGCAAGTCATTCACGTGAAAGTAACTTGCCGCGATTCTTTGGCGCGGCTGCGGCTATCGTTGCAAAAGAAGGAAAAGAAAGAAAAGAAAAGAAAATAGGGATCACGTCGATACCATTCCTTTCGTCTTCGTCCGCAAGTTTCACGAGCTGTCGAGCGTAAACCACCGATCGACGTAGCGTCCCGCCCAGCGCGCAGCGCGGCGATCCGAACGTTTCGCGGTCGCGAACGACATGGGGGCTGCTGCAGCGAAATGCCCGCGAGGCGCGAGCCGGCCGCGCGGGGTCACGTAAAAAAACGGATCGAGAAGGTCGAGAAAAGTCCCCTTAGCCGCATTCTCGGATAAGTACCGGCGTCCCTGCGGCGTGCTTATATTCAAATGTAATTAAAGTTTTACACGGGGGACTTTTACGCCGCTCCGTAATCCAATGTCAAAACTCCGGAACATCGCCCTGGAAAACGCTCCGAGCAAAGTCGACGACTCGAGAAGGAGGCTGCGTCGAAGCTCTCATAGCTTAAAGATTATATTCGTACTACCATTTCGCGATTGTCGGAACGATGCAGTATTTCTTAATAAAGGACTCATGGATTTGTAACGAGCGTTCTCTTATTTATTTCCACATTTCACCATTATTCCAATTTTCTCCGCTTATCTCCACTTCAGAAAGACTCTCCTCTTTCTCTCTCTACCCTTTCCCCTCTCTCCCAGATTTCTCATTATAAGTTTATCTGACCGCATTTCCACATCGTAATACATAGAAACAATATGTCTTTAACTCGCTGTACTTATAGATAACAAGATCATTGTAGTCCTTAGAAAGCGATACTAACGCGAGAAGTTATAGATATTTCGGACGGAAGAATTATTTCTCGCATAAACGACATATAAAGAAAAAAAGCCTGGAACATAAAATTGTTCTATGCACCAATAAACCGCGTTAGGCTTGGATTAGTTCATTTTTCTCTTGGTGGATATTTCCGCGTTGCGAATATGATCGCGTTAAAAGATTATTATCATAGATGGTGAGAGATTTTACGGGTCGATTTGAAAACAGCATTCTTCGCCATTAAAAAAGTCATTAACAATTACGAGGACAGAATCCGCGGAACGAGCGCCGGCTTTTAAAAAGCAATTACGCTCCCAGATATTATTTCTCATGGATACGGTTGAACGCAGACCGCCGCGCGCCGCGCGCCGCGCGCCGCGCCGTGACTCTCGGCCCCGGCTCGTTTTCAGGCTCCGATGAGCAGTTACCAGAATTCAGAATTTACTCGTATAACGAGATATAGCGGAGGGGGAGAGGTCTCAATTAATTCCGCGACCGCTACAGTTAGCAGGCTAACCCAACTTCCCTCCAAACGAGCTCCGGGGCTCCGTGCACGTGGTGACAGCAAATATGAAGATAAGTCGTTCATTAACACGAAGGGAACATTTAGCGGAAAATGTGAGAATTTTGTTGGCGTAATGAGAGCCCGGTTTTCCCGGCGACAAGCCGTTCGCCGCGCGTTCGGGCGCGGGCGGCTCGGGAGAAGGGCAGGCAAAGATATTCAGGATATTCTGGCTAGCCGGTTACCAGACCCCGTCGATTACACCGCCACGGTAAGTACCGCCCGAACTATGCGCAAACGTATGCGTGCGCCGTTAATTACGTAAGTTAACAAACGTGTGCAGCACGTGCGGTGGCGCGTTCGCGCACATGCGTTTACGCATTCATACGGATATCATCCGCGTAATACCTAGTATACATATCGCGTACCTATAGAGGCGTGCGCGCGCCCACGGAAAGAGTAAGTCTCGCGTATTCTCGGGGGTATTTTGCGCAAATTCATCGCTCATCTCTGCTGAGAAATCGTGATATTGCATACACCAGAAAATCTCGCTACTCGTGCGTATGCATCACGCGTGTGCGTCATGTATATGATGCGGTACACGCTGTGGGTTTTACATAGGCGCGCGCGCGCCTCGAAGCTTGCAAACACCGTTATAATGTGTGTTTGTATTGACATAAATCTTTCGCCCACTTTCCGTACACGAGCCGTACACGGTGAAATTACCGAGCGCATCTGGGAGCTGCAACGATACCGTCGATGGCACTGCTGGGTTGAAACGTATACGCGGTGACCAAAAAGTATTTTCTTAAATTTATACGATTTTGTATCGAATTTTCATTTCAATTTTGACATTTTAATTGACAGCTACTAATACATAAATAAAATGTGTCATTTTATTCGACATTAATAATTTAAAATAATTTAAAATACTCCGAAGAAGTTACATATGTGTAAAACGTCAAGATTATTTTTACTCTGTAACAGAATATTATGTACATATAGATATAATGTTTAAAAACGATACACACAATTTGACAATATAGTAAGTTAATTTCCTCATTTCCAAAGTTATTTTGATTAAATAACAAGGTTTGCAAAATTTTGATTGCAAAAATTGAAAATATCCGGTCACCTGCACGTCATTCAAAATAGCTATCGAATCTGAATTGCAGAATCTATAATTGTTATTTATTTTTTTCGTCGATAGAAATGATCTTCTTTTCAAGTTTTCTTTATTGCCAATTCTGAAATATTAGAAATATTCTGTATATCACGATATTATTTCAGATAGATTTTTTCCAATATGAAATATTTTTTTAGATATATTTTAAATTGTCAGAAAATTGACGGTCAACATCAATCACAATATCCGCCGCGTCGTAAACAACACTGTTGACACATCAAAGTTACGTCATCAATATGCATTCTTAATCGCGATGCAACGCCGTTCAAATCACGCGTTTTCGCTCTCTCGATTCCATTCGACAGCGAAATCCTTTTATAAGAGAAAGAGAGAGAGAGTTTGACTCTTTACTTAATTCTTCTAATTCGGAGGCTGGGGAGTCTGTGACCCATCCTTGATTCCCGGCCATTTCCATATTTCTTCCGTGCCACTGCTCCCTTTGGGAGCGCGCGGGGGAGTTACGCCGCGCCAGCGGCGGCGGTGGCGGAAAAGTATTGTCGTAGTTAAGGCGGCCGCCCGTGGCATACAAATAACGTAGTTTTCATAGCGCCACGGTGTTCCAGCATCGCTAACAATGAATGAAATGCCGACGTCGTTATCATCCGCGCTCGGCTGGATAAATAAATACGAGACGGAGGGTAGAAGGCGAGAGGGAGAAAAAGGGAGAAAGACGCGGGACGCGGAGGAGGATTTTTATTAGAGATACGTTCTACGAGCAAAACGGCCGCGCGCACGTGCGCACCGATATCGTCGAGATTATGGTCGAGATTTATCGCGTGCCTATAAATTCCAAAATATATCCGGCCCATGAAAAAACTATAATTTCGCGGTAGGTCCGAAATTGCCGGATTGAATCGCGGAATTCTTTATCACTCGCAGATATACACGCGTGATCGTGATTGATTCATGGATATTCAGAGTCAGCGCGGCGGCGCGGCGGTGTCGACGAAGCCGCGAGATTAATCGGGCACGGGAGAGTATCCGGCGTTAAATATTGGATTAGCGCTCCATTCATTCCCTCGTCCAATCATTAATTATTGAACAAAAGCAAAAGATTTTCGCGGTAATTAATGCCCACAATGGAGGTGTGTAGCTGGCGCTACGTTGAAATGGCAACGATGACCAATCGACGTGGGATATAACGAGCGTCGGACGTGAGAGCGAGATAGTTTGAGCGTTTAAACGTCACGGCAAACGTTGCCATCGGACTCCGGCGCAACACGTGCAATCTCGCGTGCGTGTTACGCCGCGCTGGGACAAAAACGGATATTTCCAACCCACTCGTCGAGAGCCGCCGTGAATACGCGTTGCTACACACAACGGCATTTCCGGCAGCGGGCGCGCCGCGGCGGGTTGGAGTGCACGAGCAGTCATTCGGCTGGCGAACGTCATTGAACCTTGTCAGCGGAGGTACCCAGCTATCAAAGCTACGCAAAACAGGAACATGGCGACGACGTTGTTCCGTGTAACGCCGCCCCGTAGCTTTTAAACCAAAACTGTCGCGCCCGGAATCCGTTTAATCACGGACAAGCACGCACGCACGTGTGCTGTATTTCTTTTTTCCGAATAAGGTCGACTCATGTATCCCTCTAACGAAATGAGTTTTTAAATAATTTTACATTACGCATTACGGGACGTTTATTTGGGATCAATTGAACAATATATGTATAGATTGTTGTTGTTTAACGTTTCCTCTTGAAACTTGATTTTCATACCAAATCTAAAATTTCCTATTTCCAATCGTTAATTGTTCAGACACTGCGTTATTATCTTCAATAGGAAAATATATTTCAAGACGTCTTCTTGATACGATTTTTTTAAATACTCAGCATATCAATACAAATTTTATATTTTGAAAGTGAATATTTTGTAAGCTTTAGTATAAATTCGAGCTATCTTATTTATATGTGTGAATTATGTTAATCCTGTGTTTACTTATGTTAACTAGGTTTATATTTCGGCATTGGGTCTTATGGTAATTAGACTGTTTATGTTAAATAGGTTTATCTTGACACATTGAGAGGTTGCGTCGTTAAAATAATACTAAATATTCCATCTCTAAATCAAATATTAAATATTCTATACGGTATAGCTTCAATTTATTGGATTTCAAAATGGTAATAACATGAAATATTTAATAACAAGTTGTTTCACGTAATCTCGTTCGGAAACGCGGAATGTTTCCCTTAAATAAGACCTTTGTTTTCTCTCAGAGAATTGAAAGCTGCGAACCTCTCCCCTTTGTACTCGCTCCTTTGCGTGCGATATACACACGCAACTCGTCTTATCAACGCGATATAAGCATCGATGGCGACAAGGAGAGCAAGGGGACGACGTGCCGCGACGGCAAGAAGGACGGTGGACCAAATTTAATTTAAAACTTGAATTCCGCCGGTAAGATTACAGGGGCCGGGGACGGGAGTAAGACCGGTAATTAATTTGCGAGGATTACTTACCGGTAACTTGGCAAAAGTTCCGCGGACCGCACCGCGGGATTCCCCGGTCACCACCAGGACGGCCTGTCTATACGCAAACTCATTATAACGGAATCTCCAATAATCTCGGGACGTCACTCGACGTCGGGTGCTGGCCGGCAACACGGCGAGTTATCGTGTTAACGCGCATATATACGGGTTATCGACCGTCGCTTGTAGGTTGTAGGGTATAAAGTAGCATCTAGTACGTATCTCGCCGAAGCCGTGTATTACATATGCACGTACAGAGCGTCTATCCCTTTCACCCTACAGCCCTTACGTCGAGCCATGCGTACGCGCGTTGTGGCTACCCTCCTCCCCATCCCGACCGCCAACGGCCGGTCGTTCTTCCTCTTTTGGAGCAGACAGCTTTATGATCGGATTTTGTTATCCCTGTCGCAATGCGCGAAACGCGAAGAATGATATCGGGGCGTGGATATATGTAACGGCTGTAATTGCCAACACGCCCACATCGGCCGAAGTCGGAACAGGGATCTCGCATTTACATTTCGATGGATGCAGGACGATGGGGTTGTAACCTGGAAAGAATTACTTTTGTGTGTTTCGCCGCTAAAGCGGGACATGTCGAGCCCCTTTGTTAGTAAAACGAAGTTACGTGTCGAATGTTGAATAATAAGCGGTCCTGACGGTACCGAATCACCCCCAACAACATCAACTTTTTATAATTTTAAATATGAAGGTAGAAATATATACATATAATATCCGTTCTGTGAAACTATATGAAAATATGTCGTAGGTAATATTAAAAATTTTTCCTGAACCTGCCGACTTTTTTTAGTTTGTCAAAAAATTCTATCATTTCTATCTTTGCAACGATTTATTTTATTAAGCAATTTTTATTGCAATCCTCTCCTTTCTTTGTTTATATTCTTCATATTACTTGATATCATTCGGTTGCAAAATTTACAGAATATAATTAATAGCTTAGTGATTAATTATTATACGGTTTTTCTTAGTGTCTCAAGGCGTTGTACCAACACGAGCACACGTTTTACTCCACAGTCTGCAAAAAAGCTGCGCAGCGGCTTACGGTATATCCGCTATAATGCGTTAATTAACTCGGCTTAAAGCCCGCCTTGTGCCTTTACGTTATCCTATAAAAGCCAATGTGCACAGTTCACTCTTGATGACCGCCCCGGATGAATCATCCAAAGCGAAAGAGGCGTGAATTGCTTAACCAGTATATCCACAAAGATAATTCAGGTTGAATAATAAAAAAAAATGAAGAAGATCTCTATTTTCGTTCACGCTGCGAACGATCACCTAATACAGCGTTGCGTGCAACCGGTAAATCTTTGGAAAAAGATTTTTCTCTCATGTTTGCAGTAAATAACATTATAAACAAATACAGCACGATGGCGAACGTGTGAGAGAATATGCGAGAGAATAAACTCAGGTCGACTGATGTTCCTCTCTGTCGAAGAAACGAATTTATCAATCGTTGTCGCATACCTATGTCACAAACATACTTTGTCGAGCTACAAAGAACGATATACCGCGCGCGAATATGCGCATCGTAATTATAATGTAGCGGTTGCGCGGCTAAACAGAAATCCCCCATTTATGTCTCGCGAATTTACGAGCCCGAGGTAGAGAGTAGCGGACTCTACTTTTTGTGGACGGGCTCGAATGGCCACACTGGGAACCGCTCCGGTTACCAATAAACCAAAAAATATTACGATCGATCTACCCGTTGCTTCGAGTAAGAAACGCGTCCTCGTCGTCATCGTCGTCTTGCAACGAGAATCCGAGGCTTCGGCGTTTTCAATATCTCTGATAGGTTCCTTCGTACAAAGTAACTCTACACCGTCTCCGTTGCGCCTTTAGTATGGAGATGGATATCGGAAGACGCGACGCGAGATCTTTATGCGACGCTCGCAATATGGCTTCGGATTCCTGCAAAATTTTCGCCACAATACATCCTGCTCCTGAGAGACAACAGAATGCGCGCGCGCGCGCATGCCGCGTTAGCTTTTATAAGTATCATTTTTGTGAAGCTCAATATCGTTATTCTACCTGATAAATCTGCCTGATAAATGAAAGATATGAAACTAAAGCATATTCTAAAAAATAATGTTGCATATTCCTACGAGAAATTGTTATCTCCTTCAACATTATTAATCACTATTACATATGTACATGAATCATTAAATTATTCGTAAAATATTTATTAGAAAATGTTTAGATTTTTATTCAAAAACTGTGATTTTATTTAAATTTTACTATAATTACTATTTAATGTTTTTTTTACACTGATTACACTTCTTTGCAGTTAAAAGAGAATTCTTCAAAAAGTTGATTTATTTTTCGACTGGTTGCAATGACTTAACCCTTTAAAAAATAAACAGTTAAGGTTTAGACTTATTTAAATTAAATTGTTGACAGAAAAATACAAGCAATCCTAAGTCTTACTTAGTTGATGCTTTGAAGATCTATCTATCATTTGAGGTATTTTCTTAATTGATTCTAACTTACGTTCTTTTGAGAGAGCGCACGTATATCAATAATCTCTCGCCTTCGGCGAGAGATTGGCTCGTGTTTTAAATTAGTTTCGTCTGTCTCTCCCTTTCTCGTTTCGAGAAAGGTCAACGATGCGGAGCAACGCGATACGTCGCAACGATTCCGTCAGTATCATTTCTTATTTTAATCACGATAATGGCGATTGCCTTCAACCATCCGCGTAAATGCCCCGCAAAATCCCGACGTGGAGATTGTCAAAACTTTTCCGGCAAACGAGTAAATTCCGCGTCACACAAATGCGAACAACTACAGAAATGCTGATTTAGTAAAAGATATTAATTACTAATTAGATGCTATTAAAATAGTATGTTCGTCGTTACAGTGCAACTTTAAAGCATCTTATAAATACAACTTTTTAATGTGACGAATATGATAGGACAATGCAAAAGAAATATTTTTGCTTTTAAATCCACAAAAGAAAATGTAATAACTTTTTTGAAAGATTTAAGTTTAGAGGACTTCAGTCAGTTTAGTCAGATTAGTTTTCAATTAATCAGTTACTTAAGAAAACAAACTCAATAAAAGAGTTTTTATATTTTTTAAAAAATTACAAATTTCTAATTTTTAATTTCTATTTTAAATTTATAAAAATTCTTCAAGCTTCTGACTATAATTCAGGACATTAAAAATAAGTATGATGGATCCAATGTTCGATAGACTGCCTGAATTTTAAGGGCTTAATTTATAATCTTCTTATAAAACTTATAGAACCAATATTTGATAATGAAAATATTATTAACCTTGACCCCGACTATAAAATTCTTTTAAAAATAGATTGCTCTAGAAATTTAGTTTTGAATGAAATAAATATTGTAATTGTGATAGAATAAATTACAATTCATTTACATATTGCTAAATTTTGTATATAACAAATTTTTATATAATACCATTTTTAAGATTAAAGTTATGTTGATGATAATAATAAAACATTTCAACAAATAATAATTTTTCATTTGGATTATTTTAAAGAACTGTGTAATAACTGCAGAATATTGGATTAATGGCGCGATGGGAAACATGTATATTTTACAGTTACAAAAAAATCCAAAAAATCTTAATATAAAAAAATATTAATATTAAAAATAACATTAAAAATACAAGCTCTTTAAACAACTCTGACAAATTTAAAAGATTCTAAATAAAAAGTCGACATAAAAATTCTAACAATTTTGTGACTGATAAATTTTATCGAAAGACTTGACAATCTCAATTGCCTCGAAATAATTGTGCGCAACAATGCGCGAATGCAATGAATTATGAACGTATATACGATATCGATCAGAAGCCTTCTTAAATTATTTATCGCAGTGCATGACGATATATCGCATTCGCGATATCGACTGGTAATTTCAAACCAACCGATTTGTGACTGTCGCATTATGCGACACGCTCGCCTAAAGGGGTTTTCAATAATTTCGGTCGGCATGAACTTACACAAATCATCGCGTATACTGCTATCGCGAAATTGATCCTTGATAGAGACTTTGATAGAAGTGCACAGCGCAATACACCTATCAAATTACTTCAGACTCATTTAATATAAAAAAAGCACATTTTTCAATATCTTTTTAATCAAATATGAAGAAATAAATAGCTTTAAAATACACGATTATATGAATGTATTTTAAATGTATTTTTAATAAAAATAATTATAATTAAGTTTAAACATGTATAATAATTTTAATAATTTTTTGTTGATACTAAAATATCTCAAACAGGGTATTGACCGAAATGATAAAAAAATATATTAAACTAGCAAGATCCAGCTCGATCGAAAATAACATTTCTCTCGTTAATGATTGATAAACATATTTATTTCTTATTTCCTGCTTTTCCAATTTTATTTTGCCAAACAAAGCAGAGAATAATTTATGTCCTGTTTTATAGCATTTTATTTTTCAATGTTTAAAAAATTATAAAATTAGAATTTTATTACACACATGAAATACGTATTAAGTACAATAAATTATAGATAACAGTTGTATTATAAAATATAACTAACAAGTTAATTTAGAATAAGATGGAAGCTACACTCAAAGGCCGAATATTCACACTTAATCGCCTGCACTATTGCGTACGAGCGCACGGAATCGGTCTTTGAATTCATCGCGAGAGAACGTCGCGAAGGTGCGATACGCGCCACGGAGCAAATCCCTACGCGCCGTTTTTGTTTCTCGCGAAATGGAGAGCGATTTCGGTCGAACGAGTGGTGCGGCGTCGTGCGTCGTGTCGGCGCGTAATGGAGTTAATATTTTAGCGGCAGCGAAAGAGGAGAGGTATTTCGCGTTATGCCAAGCGCGTATCCCTGCCGCCCCGGTGAACAAGAAGGGGTGGAAGAGGTAAGCTGTTGGGGCCCCTCTCTCTACGCGCCGACCGGGAGAAATGACTAAGGAACTCCGTCGGGGTACTGTCGCCTGGTGAATGGGGGCGCATACATTTCACGGCTGTTTTCGTGACAAACGTTACGCGGGGCGCACCGACACGCGGGAGAACGAGCCGCGAGAAGAACAAAGTGCCTCTCCCGGCAGCCTCGTTCTTCAGCCTCACGCTAACCCGTTCGCGTCGTCGACGAGTCGCGCGCACTGCCACGGTGCTTGCGCTGCAATTTCGACAATATGTCGCCATACCATCGAGACTTAATTTTGTCAATTGAGAAGGCAAATTATTAGATTCTTTATACACGAACTTTTACAATTCATATTGCGATCGATCGTGTGCACATGTGTTAACTTCATCATTTGCGAAAAGAAATTAAGTGCATAATGAATTTTTTGAAAAATGAAGCGACAAAAGTGATCCAATACTGTGTCAAGATACACATATGGACATTTTAATGTACTATGCTGTAGAAAACGAATGTTTCAAATAATTGTTTAATGGTTTTTTTACAAGACGTCAATAACCATTACTGTTTTTAAGTATAACTACAGTTTCATATAATTTGGCTCTTTTAATCATTCGTGAAAATATTAAAGTAAAATAAATCAATGTAATTAAATTAATATGAAGCAATAATTTATTCCACATTTTATTCGGACATTTTAATAAAATATTTTTTAATGATCCCATTTTAACAGTTTTATGCATCGAACAATGAAATAAGCCGATTGACGTAAAGAAATTGAAGGATGTACGATTGCATTAAAAGGAAATGCAACTCGCAACATTTCTGAGAAAATAAGAAACAGTTGAAAAACATTTGGTATAATACACTTCGTACAAATGAAAGCTTTCAAACCGTGAAGCATTACAGAGGTTCTACTTCTGCCGCTGGAAGTGGCCCGTATAAAAAAGTAATCGCACTTAACGTAGCAGAGTGCGTACTTAAGTAGATATCTATAGTCGAAGGTGAGTTGACGTTTGACGCAGCCTCGCGTAGATCAACCGACGCGCTGCCGCTTCAGCCCGGGATGTGAATAAATACGCGACAGTTTGTTGCGATAAGTTGTCTCGGAGCGGGCTGGCTTTTACTATTTCAGCGATCCGTTTTATCACGTCGCGACCTTACGGCGTACGCCCTCGGAAACGTGCAACCCCGATTCGTCTACGTCGTCCGTCGAAGCGTGATAAGTCAGCGTCGGCGGATATCGCCGCAGACAGACGATTGCCGCGCTTCTCCGCTCTCACGCTCACGTTCCGCGGTTCGCCGTGGGCGAACAGACGCGGAATTATTCTCTGAAACATTTTTCGTGCCGAAGACACGATACTTGAACCGTCTGTCGTTGGCTCACCGATCTCGCGCCAATATCCCTCGTAATGAAACCCTGATTTCGCGACTACGTGCGTACTACTATCTGCGACTATGAACTCGCTCGTTCCACTTTGCGATTACGGTAAAATAGGGTGAAGTCGATCGGGATGATTAAAGTTGATCGTACCTCTTCCATCTTGGTTAATCCTTATTCCGATACGGAGGGAACTAACTCGTCTCGTTTTACACTTCTCGAACAATAGAGTATGCTGCTGCGATATACGATCTTGTGTCTTATGTATAATGGAGGCTCGATTACAAACGAAATATATGACACACATTAGACGACGCTCATCTACATCAAACGAGATCGGTTACTGATTATTGATTCCGTAATTTTGTCTACAGAATAATACGTTTGTTTTCGTCTGAATTCTTTAAAATGTATTCCCACGTTTTGTAATAATTTCAATGAAAACATGTAATGGAAACTTTATAAAAACAAATTTATAGAAAAAAGTATATAGACAAAAAAACATGTGGTTCTCTCTATGCAATTTAATCATTATTTAAATCAATGTAAAATCTAACACATTTTTTAATTAAGTAAATAATAAAAAATTAATAACTTGTGCGCTATGACACGGAGTTAGTTAAATTCGAAAACTTCCTAAATTTCCTCAATTTGTGTATGTACCTATAAATTCAATTTAGTTTTTAATTCAATATCGTCATTTAAATGTTGGCCGTAGCAATCATGATGAAACAAAAATATCAGATGCTTTTATAGATCGTACGTTATTAAAATACGAAATGAATTTTTCTCTACTCATGTAGATTATTTAGAGATCTGTTTGTGTACGCTATTATTCTCCTTAGAAATTGAGGTATTATGTGTTATTTTTTATTATTATGCTACAAAAAGTAAGAAGATATCAAATTTTTTTCTTGTCTATACATAACTTCTCTCTCTGACTTCAATTCTGATTTGTTTTCCACATGTCAATTCTCTTAAACAGATTTTTACAAAAATGAGTGATATTTCGCCTTACACTGCTCCTGCGAATACGATCTTTTTTCGCATGTTAAAAGCGCGCGCGTGTATGTGTGTGTGTGTGTGGGTGGGTGCGGTGTGTTGTGTGTTATAACCCTCTGAAAAATTTATCGCTGATGGACTTACGATAGATCCACGTCACAACGAGCGATGTTGCCGATACGAGGCGAAGCCGCGGACCTTGGTCGGAATTTATCCGTTAACCGCTTTCGGTCGGTCGGCCGCGCAAATGAGCAGCGAGCGCAGATAGCGCGGCCGGAAGCCCCTGCCACCTACAATCGACAATTTCGACAATGCGCTTTGCGCTGTCGCGACCTCACGACGTATAAGCCCGCGATACGTCCATGTCCGCGCCGAAGTGCAATAAGTCAATGCGGTTGAGCATCGTCACCGGCCGACCGGGATAACGCCATCGATATTTTATTCGATATCGAAGCACGGCCGGCAACCACGTCAAGAAAGCAAGGGCGAGAGATGCAAGTTAATTCGAGCGCGTGCGGAGAGAAATAAGTGCGGTTCCTTGAATTTTGAACCAAGAACTACAGATATGCTAAATTTATATTATTGTATATAATATATAATATTTTATATTGTATATATATATATATATATATAGCCACCCCTGCCCAAAATTATATTGAAGTAATTACAACTTATGAGGTATCGAAATTTAGCTTAAAGCTTCTAGTTTTCGATATCGTCTGGTGATTTTGAAAAATTTCAAGTAATAACCTTGATTTTGTTAGTCAAGTAGAAAATAGTATAAATATATCTTTATTCAAATCCCTACTATTTCTTGTAGATAAATTGCAAAAGTCATTTTCAATGTAATTTTACCCTCTAAATTCGAATCTGAAATAGAAAGAACAAAATTATATATTTCTGCAAAGATTTAACTATTATTTATTATTTCTACTTGAAACTTGTAAACTTTTATAAGCGTAATAATGGCATAGAAATCATAATGAATAGATTATTTATTATTTAATTGTTGAGACAATTGAAAAACATATTCAGAAAATGTTTGTTCTATTTCTTGTATTGTCCGTTTACTTGAATAATTGGAAAGTTGTTTTCTCTATCATTTATTTATAAAAGCTTTACCATTGCGAATTCCATATGCAAGTGATATTTCGGTTTTTTTCTTTTTTTTTCTATTACTGGAACAATCCAACAAAAGTATGAAAATAAAATTGCATACAGTTGATGATAACTAATTCACATCACTGGTGACATTTGCAAATAATAATATTTGAACACGGTGGAAATAATGAGTATGAAATAGAAATATTAGCCAAATCGTGTCCGACCATGTTTGCATATTGATGAATTTTTTGAAATCGATGTTTTCGAACTCAACGGTTCGTAGACGAAATACATTACATCGATTATTCCGACTTATTTTTATTATACATAATCACTCTCTTCTGGGTCGTATCACGTTCCACCCTGTATATATACATATATATCTGCTTTTTACTTTTGAAATACCCCAGAGCGCGAGGGGCAAAAATATTCTAATGAAATAGTCTTTCTTCTTGCGTTCGTAGTTAATTACTTTCCTCGAGCAAGTCAGGACGCGAAGGAGAAACGCAGCCGACGATGGCGGAAAACTCGGCGGGCAGTTAATACAGAGCGAGACCAGGAAATAAATTGCCCGGCGCGCGCGCGCTTGCGTTGCGGCGCGTGTTCGCTCGCCGCACGCTCTATATATAGTTATGCATTTATTTATTAACCAAGTTTTATTTGTCTCCCGGGCAAAATAACGCGAGGGAGAAAGAGAGGAAGAAAGGGGAAGAGCGTAAACAACGCGGTGTGTGCGGTCGCGCGACAACTCACGAACTGCCACCGCCAATTGCCGGCGATCCGTTTTATCCCGGAGCGTCCTCGATCCGTCTACGTCGTACGTCGAGGCATGATAAATCAGCGTCGCGTCGCGTCGCGTCGCGTTCGCTCGTGGCCGAGAGTATCGTATCGCGTCGACGCGAGGGCGAGCTCGGCCGCAACATGGCCGGTGCCGCCTGCCCCTGTGTGTCCCGCACGCTGCTCTGTTTTTACTCTCTTTCTCTCTCTCTCTCTCTCTCTCTCTCTCTCGCTGGTCCCAAGTTGTTTATCGCGGCGGGATTAATGTCCACTTTTTGCGCTCGCGAGCATGAAAAATTCCGCGGCCCGTACGCCGCGCGTCGGATTCGGGAGCATTTTTAACGATCAGCTTTCTTCGCTCTCCCGCGCTAATCCGATCAATGGAGGGACGGGAGCGAAAATGCGGGAACTTTATTCCGCATCACCGTTACAGAGATTATGGCATGTCGCAAACGACGACGACGATAAGAATCGATTGCCGCGCGAAAATATAACGCTGCCGATACGCCGCGCGTGATTGTGAGTGTCGCGGAAAATTAACGCGATTACCTCGCAGTGATTATATAATGCTAAGTCTACTTACGGTTGAATCTTTAATGATCGCTTTGAATGGCACAGCCGAAATAACTGTGCTACACGAGCGAGTTTCTCTTTAGACGCATTTATGCAAATGGATTAACTAACCCAAGCCAATCGAGTTATGCGAAAATTCATAATTTATTAACTCCAGAGGCACGCGCTTTCTCTACAATTACCTCCACGTATCCGTCCGTGATACGGACTTTACGGTTCCCGGATATCTTCGATGTTTTTCCTCATTTTCTAGACACATCCAAGGGGATTGCATTTCGCATTTGCGCTCGCGGAAAACGTAACGGGTGAATATTTACGAAGCATTTTGAGATATCAAAAAATCCTTTTGCACCTCCCCGTTCCACGGAAGGATCTAAAACCATGTACGCGTACATGTATATAACTCCTACATAGCGACTAGATAGCTAAACCGATTACAACCATTTACGAAATATTGTATAACTGCCGAGAAGCGGGTGCCTGTGCCACGGATGTTATTTCTTGTGGATTTTATAATCAATTTTTACGGCTTTATGGGAGATGTGAGGGAAAAGTTATCATTTTTTATTACTTTCCAAACTATCATAATTCTCGAAATCGTTGAAGCTTCCGAGAAACTCCTCTCGTCGAGTGCTGATAAAAATCACAACATCACGGAGCTTCCTAAGTTTGAAACGTGAAAATGATTTTTATAAATTTCAACAGGATTTATTTATTGAATTGCTGAAATACGTTTATTGAATCGCACTGATTTGCACATGAGTGAAAATGTACTCCGCGTGACAGGGTTAATAAAGAGCGTTCCCTGAAACTGAAAATGCATTCTCTAAATATCTTCGATCGTCGGTCGTCTGGTGTGTTCTTGTCAGAAACACTACGTCAGCGGGGGGAAGAAAACGGCAAGAAAGAGAGAGAGAGAGAGAGAGAGAGAGAGAGAAGATTTGAATGACGGGTTTCCGTTCGGCGTCGCGTGACGATCGTCGATCCACGCCACCGACATCGAATCGCGGGGCGATTCGGACCGACTTCTGCCGCACATCGGCTTACGTTGGCATTGCGCGAATAGTTCGGCGACTCTTCGGTATCCGCCGACCACTGTTTATTGCATACCGATGCCAAACACCGGGAACACCATCTCGGACGAGGCATGACGGCGGCGAGGATCGTTTCCAAGTCCCGATCATCTCGACCCGCTTAGGGTCGGGCGGAAAAGATATCGGAATGCCAGAACGCGGAACGGGCCGTGGACGCAACGGCTCGCGTATGCCGGAATTCGAGGGATCCCTGAGGGACGACATAATGCCTTTCGGAATCGTAAAGCGTGTTTGGCGAAGATTCACCCAACGACGGATGACGAGCTTCAGTTTGATAACTTGGCGACTTTATCATTCCGCGATTGGAAGGAAAAGTGTCGCGGCATTTTAATTCGCCAGTTTCTTTAATTGAAGCCAGTTTCCATTCTTATTGTCACTTTCTACTCGCGCGTTTGCGCCGAGAATCCTCTTATCTCGCGCGCGTTTGTATCGACCCGCGGAGAGGAGGTAAACCCTCACTGCTCACAGCGGACGCAGCGGGTTACGATGAGCGTAATATATCCGAGTGAGCGTTCGTTTGTGTGGCGTTAAGGAAGAATGAAGAAAGAAGCGAGTAGATATCACGAGCGTCAAATGATCGGGGACAAAAAGGCGGGCTACAATGGCGCGATGAATGTCCCAGAGCGATAACGCGCTGACTCAGTCAACGCGTACATATAACACGCAATTTTCGTTTCCTAATGTATAATAATTTGCGCACGATTCTGAAGATTTCAAAGGAAGGAAAAAAGATAGAAAAACAAGAGCTACGAGCCTGTGAGATTTCACAAACTTCAGAGAGGCCGAGAAAGGCCGGATATTCCATTAGACTACTTAATGTTACATTTAAACTTTCGCTCACGTATTGATAAAAGCTCGGAAGAATTTGCGTTCCTTTGAGGTCCACCCTGCCACGGGGACCGGTACCGGTACCGAAAGTATCTCGCTTCTCCATAAATAAAAACGCGCCTTTTACGAAGCATTCGCATAAGCACCCGTAAAATAAATACACACAAACACGCACACGTTATGATATATTATATACTTTAAATTCGCCTCACGAATGTGTTCCTTAACATTTCATATTTGCCCTTCAATATTCACGAGTGCAGGTCACGAGTGCTTTTCTTTTTTCATTGCCTTCTCAATTTGCATATTTCGCGTCTTTCAAAGTGTTCGTGTCGCGGAATTTGGTTTCCTTCGAAAGAAGCGAGCGAATGTTATACCGCTCTATGCCAAGTAAGTCTCTGAATGCGTTAGTAACGACAACATTAACCGTTACAACATTAACGTCGCGGATGATTGTAGAAAATAACCCTCCGCCGTCAGAGATAGAAATATCGGGCCGATTTATTTATTAGATGTAATAGATATAGCGCCTCGCAAGTCTACTTGATTCCCAAAACCAAATTTCTGGAGAAATAATCGAAATTAAAATTAAGAAGATTTAATCAATTTAATGTTAATTACATTTTTTGTTTTCTGCAATTTTCAAAATTGTAAAAACAAATATTTTCATACATAAGTACTTAAGTGAGAAAAACATCCGATAATTGCTAATATTTCATTAATTTCTTGCCTTGTAATATCAAGTGAAATTTGTATTATAAATTAAATTTGGATTATAGGCTAAACATAATAAACACGCGTGAGTACACATGTTTCGTGGTACAAATTGAACGCATGTTCATAAAAACCAAAATTGCATCATACATGTACGTACATATATTGAAAGTTTCATCTCAATATCGTTGCTAGACGGTCAGTGTAGTTGAAGCAAAAAGCGTGTATTGCCAGATCTTTGTTTTGTTTCAGCCCGTTGAAACTAATTATGGCATATGCGGTCGCAAATTAAATTGTAAGGCAAGATGTTAAAATAAATAAAGTGCCAGATTTGGCGAAACAGTTACAGGTCACTTAAATATTAGAAACGATGACGGGTGCTCGTGTAGCATTTGACCTGTTTATCACAGAGTACACGTAAAATAAAGGCGAGGCTCTTGATAAAACGCGCGAAGGAAAGATTTAAAACGTTCCCCTGCGTAGCTATAGCTCTTGGTAGCCGCTGTTAACGAGTGGCATCGCTCAGGTGGGGCTTAAAGCCTCGTTAGAAGGCTAACAACCGGCCATGTGTCTTGCGAATCGCCGATTCGGAACAACGTAGGTAAGTAGATAGGTAGGTAGGTAGGTAGGTAGGTATCTCCTAGGATCGTCCCTCGGGCGCTGGAATCTACAAATTTATACGACCGTCGAACCGGAGCCTCTCCACCAAGACCTGTCGTGCCGTGACATTTGTCACCGTGGATTATTTTGTATCGGCGAACTTACCCCGGCATTAACTCGCTCGTGCAAAGCACTCTCTCTCTCTCGTTGCCTTCATATCGTTCGCGCGTTCGGGATAATCGATTACCGACGAGGGTCCATACGACCGGGACGTCGCGAGACGGAACGTGCGCCGTTTTTCGCGGTCCGATAACGCTCTCTGGCAGTACGACGGTCTCGTAATCTCATTTGTCGCGGACCTTTTCATCGAACATCGGAACGTCCCGAACTCGCCGCGAGAGGAAATTGTGTGTATCGGCATGGGTAGCCAGCCTGTGTGCGCTGGATTTCTAGACTCGAGATGTGTGGGTACTCGCGTGTCGCTTTTTCTCGTCGATTATTCAATGACTCCGAATAACTGTCCGACATTCGTCATTGAGCTGGACTCGGTAACGTCAATAGTTCTGATTGTGCAGAAAAATGTACGTTTCTTCTACGCTGTAAAAGGTTTTTTAACTTGAAATCTTTCAAGTGATCTAAAATCATCGACGGCCCGCACGCGCATAACTTGGTTTCAATAAAATAGGTTCGGAAGTATTAAATATTTGTATAAGCGTTTCTATTCATGTCTGAGAAAAAAAAATCATATACATACATACATAGATACGTATGCATTAAAAGATCTCATTTTAATGCAATCGTAAAATTGAGTTATAAAAAATAAAACAGAAGAGAATTTGACAGAAGAACTTTCGAGTCATGTTAACAACAATATTCGCTAAATGGACAATTGATGTGCTTTGGAATATTTCGATATACATATATTTTATTATATGAATTTAGATCATTATTACAACAAATACACTAATAAGAATAGAAATGTATAAATTTCGCGATTTTGAACGTTAGAGGAAAAAGTTTTATCAGGATAATTTTATCAGGATAAAATCTATGAAAGAACTATAGTTTTCTATTATTAACAGAATAATGTACGTCGTATTAAATAATTGTGTAGCACAATGTAAAAAAGCTTAGGAAATTAATATAAAGAAGGGAAAGAAGGATATAAGTAAATAAATTTATTTTTTGAGTTACCATTTCTAGGTACACAGGAATAATGAAGAAAACGCTCAAATGAGACTCAACGCATGACAACAGAAACAATAAAAATACTATTGTGTTTAATCGATAAAATTAGAAATTAATTCAAGAATTATGATATAAATTGTGTTAAATTAAAAAACAAAAAGAAAAAAATAAAAGAAAGAGAGAAAAGAGTAATAGCTGAACTTTTGAATCGTGTTAATAGAAATTGACTAAATCACTAATGTCTATTTTTGCCAATGCAGATTAACTTAATCTCGGTTTAACTTACATTTTATCTCTGTCTAGTTCCAAGAATAAGAAAAGGATAGAAATAGGCATAAATGACATTGGCGCCGATGTATTTTGGAATATTTAGGTATACGATGCAATATCGAGACTCGATTCTCGATATATATTGGTTAAAACAGAGGGCACGTAATCGTTCGCGCTTTCTGCGCCGAACGAAAGCTCAGCATCTTTTCGGATGGAATCCTCAACGACATCGGGAAAGCGAAATTTCATTCCACGGACGTACACGTATTATATAATATAGGATAGCAAAATCGAAATAAGTAAAATTGCAGAGCAGCGTCGGAGGAATATCACAAAAATATGTATTTTGAGGAAACATTGCTGGAAAATTGTCGCAAATCATATTTGTGAAATTGTATGGGTTTCAGATAGACAATAGTCAAGTGGACTCAATCTAAGAATCTCAATCTAGGAGAGATAACGGAGAACGGATAAAACAATGTTCGAATATTGGGTAAACGAGACGAATAAATAATGTATTACAGATAATAAGAAAATAAGAATCCAATTTTAAATATGCGAGCTTTATTTAATCAGCCCTTTATTTAGAAGCTTACTTAATGAGTATTTTGTACGAAATATTCAGAAACGCGACGAACGGCAGTAAATTTACGTTAGGACGGCAGAAGATTCGTCGCATATCTTCTTTTTCGGAATGTCGTCGTTAGAATTTGAGTAGGCAGAAATGGGGTAGCCCGTATACGAGTACCAAGAGGCGCATTCGGAGATATACCCGGAGGTCGCCTTCCAACGACGAGCAGCGGTCCAGCGGGAATAGACTTATCGTGAAGGGCGAGGATACGTGGATTTCCGGGAACGATTCCAGTTAAGACGGGAACGGGATGGTATCCCGCTAAACAACGGTGTCCAATCATCGGTGCGATCGCTCGTGTAAAACGAGACGAGGCTCGCCAAAGTTTAACGGCGTCCTCTTCCTTCCCTTTTCTCTCTTTTTCTCTCCATCTCTCTCGTCGTCCGTTACGTGACTTACTCGCTACGGATCGACGGATCGCGTGACACCGGGCGAAGGAGTAATTAAAAGACCTTTAGAATCTACCTAGGCAGTCGCCGCCCGTTCCCATCGCACGCAATTCGTATTTGAGGTCGTATTTGTCCTGCGGCTCGTAAGTCGCAGCGCGAAACGTCGCGCGCGTTCAACGCTCGCGATCGCTTAAAATCACGCCAGGCTAATGGCCTCGTCGAGGACAAAAAGCTCGCTGAGAGCTCGATATCACTCCCGAAAGCTATATGGACGGCCGTTATATAAAACCAAAGCACCGCTACGTCGAAACTTGGAAATAGGCTTCTAATGTTCTTCCCGGGAAAAGGGATTTCATTATTCAAGAAGTTGATTTAATATATCTTTCAAATGACATTAACCCTTCAGTAGGCGCGTGGGGTGTATTTTACATCCCGGATTTTTATTTTTTCTAGATTTCACATAAGCGTTCTGGACGCATTTTACTATAGAATTAATTGTTAACAAGAAAACGTTGAAATTAAAGATCCGATTTGTTTATATGTTCCAAGATATTAAATGCACGAATGAATAATATTAAACAAGAAACGAAAAATTATAATTAGTTTATTATTTATAGTATAAATAATGTGGGCTGTAATTTACACCCCACGCGCCCACTGGAGGGTTAATAATAGTTTAGAATTATTTTATCAGGTTAATTTATAGTTCGAGGTGTCAATTTTTATATCTTAATGAAGAAGAGCGTTAACTGTCTACCCACAAAAGACGTCACAAATTAAAATCGATTTTCTATCATCGGAAAAATCTCGTGAGTTACGTGCAAGACATTTTTTCGACGTGTACGTATCCCTCAAATGGAAGATTGATGAAAAAGTTAAAAATCAAAAGCTGCAAAAAAAATGGTTTGTCTTAGTTGTATTTCAGTGTGATAATAATATCGTGATATTATGGTTGATAACAAAAGGATTAAAAGCCACATGGGTTTTGAAATATTTTGACCCATATGAACGTGGCTCCGAACCCATGATTAGAATCCAGGCTCGTTAAATTGTCGATACTGCGTCCGTCTGTATGAGCGGCGCCGGATTTCGTTAAGCTATGCCCAATATGCCTTTCATATCGCAGCCGTTCTGCGCGTTGATCTTTCTACGTTACAGTATTACAGAGGATTACCACTCAATCGCGAACACGGCCGGCAATTTTCCGAAGATTAAAATCGGCGCTCGCGGAACGTGTGATCCGACTTTTATATGCGGAAACTGTGACGGTTGCCGCCGGCGATTGTAGTTTTTTTTTCTCCGAGTCTCAAATTTTGATACATTTAGCCGTGCGCAGTTTTTCGCGTTAGCGCGAGGGGGGTATACATCGGCGCGTATCGGATTTTCTGGTTCAGAGGTGCAAAGCGCTTGTCCCGATCCGAGTTCGCGCGCGCGCGAGCGCCAACGCGGCGGGACTATCAGCGGTATATTTTTTCATCATCGTCGTCGTTTATAGAGCTATAGCGCGACGGGCGAAGCCCCCCGATTCCCGTGCTGTCTCGCCTACGGATCAATGAGCTCGCCGACAGCGTGTATACCGTGATTTCCTGCATAGTTCCGGAAACGCTGATTAGTCATCTCTACCTACGTATCGTCAATACGATCTAGTTTGTACGTCGGACTTTGTACCATACTCGCGGAACATTATGGATTTTTCAATAAAACTTCAGTGACAAAATGACACGTGCTTATTCGACTGTTAGCTTGCGATATCTTGTTTGACATCGTGCTTTAAAATTTTCGATTAACCATTGTCAATCATGATGTAAATCTTCGCACCGGATTATTTCGATTCAAATAATTTTCTTTCGTTTATATTTTCTCATCGGAAAGAAAAATAAAAATGGCTAAATAAAGCCTTCCGGTGGTAAATTTTTTTTACCTTAGAATGGAATCGCGAACTTGTTGTGAATTGTCTGTTAATTATGTAATTCAATTTAACGCAAATATGATTATTTCATTTGAATATGAGACTGCATGAGTTTCAAAAATCATCAGTTTTTTAACTCTCATTTAAGGATAATAAATTTTAGTCTATTTTTTCGCAGGGGCCTTTCATACTTCATGATCTCTTATTTTTAATTCCGCGAAAATTAAAAATCAATATTTCCACGAAATGGATCACGATTTTTTTACTTAAGTATACTTTATAATTTTATTCGAGCTACCTTCATTATCAGTCACTTTCCGTGTTCACATATTGGCATAAGCTTTTTTTTAAAGAGTAAAAAAATTGTAAATAGAGAATAAAATAATATTTTATATCACAATATAAATATTACACTTCAAAAATATTTCGATTTTCTCTTAAAAAATCAATATACTTGAAATATAAATCCGTAATACATACTTACCTTGTTGTCAAAATTTCGATTAATTTTTATTTCTGCTTTGTATTTAGAAGAATCCTATTTTTATTTTATTTTATTATAACAAATGCATTGAATGCATATAAAAAAAATCAGTTGATATGTGTGCAACATATAATGTCACCAATAATACCAAATTTTTATTTTGTGTATATTGAAAGAAATATAGCGTTTTAAAAATCTACAAAATAATACTTTTATATTCTCTTATATATTCAATTATAAGTCCTTGAATTATCTTCTTTTCTAATTGAAAAGAATGACGCTATTATACCCAGAATCGATTTCTGCATAATTTTTATTTTTTCTCCTTCCATTAATTGTAAAAATTTTTCTATATTATCTTTTTTACCATAATCTCTATGTATATTTCTATTAGATAAGTAAAGAATAAAATAATATTACATAAATTATTTACTTAATAATTTTTCAAGGCAATATAAAATAGTTCTTATACACTTCGTATGAAATTTTTTCACATCAGAAAAGGTGTAAGGAAAAATGTAATAACATGCACTTAGCAGCACAGATTAATTTCAATTTATGTTAGTTAAGGATTACATTTTTTTATGTTGACAAAGTTTACACTGAATAGTTAAAATTATACATTAATTAAGAAAATAACTGTCTTCAGTTATGCCTGTAATTAAAATGTACATTATACATGCGTGAACTGTCATGTCAATATCAATACATATTAGTGTCAGAGAATGGTCAGAGGTATTTCTCTCCGAATTAAATTTAATCCTTCACAATGCACCAAGCGATCCGTCATGTCTAGACACGAAATGGCTAACATTGTCAACTACTAGTATCACAATTTAAACCGCCCGATGTATAAGAGTAAATATATAAAATCGATTAATAAAAATCGACTCAAACAAATTATTTTATTTTTATTTATCAACTGACAACCGCATTATGTACTTGGGAGATGATCTGACATATAAATATCAATTGAGGCGAATCTGTATGTCTGTATTCCGTTATATGTTCTCTTGCGAATATGTAAACATATATAATCGAAGGAAATGTTACATCTCGTCATTAGTGGCCAACACGATTCGGTCCGTAATTAGCACATCATGGAGCATATACAATGTTCAAGTATGCTAGCAATTGAAGGAGAAAAACCGCATTACGTACTTATGAGATGATCTGATATAGATGTACCAGTTGCGTATTAGGGTGAATCTGTATCACTGCAGTATTCCATTGCACGCTCTCCTGCGGGCATATAAACACGTAATCGAAGAAAGCGCTACACCTCGTCATCGGCAGCCAACACGATTCGGTCCGTAATCACCACATCATGGCGTATACAACGTTCAAATATGCAAATGTAGGTGGCTATGGTTGCATTATCCGTGCGTTGTGCTCTAAATTCGAGCCGCCGAACGCGGAACGGTTAATTAATAACCATAACCCGCTACTACATGTATAACGCGTATATAGGAACCTGATGATCGGCCGTTGAGATAACTGCCATTTTCAGAGATAGCTCGGCGGGATCCTGCGCGGCCGTTTCCAACTCGCTGGAGGCGCGGAAAAATTGCTCCTATATTATTCATTTACGACCACCGGGGTAATCGCGGCCACCTTTAGGTGTAGCACCGACCTAACGAGCACGTCTCCCCAAGCAAAGATAATCGTTTCTGGAAAATGTCTGTCTTGTAAATGTAATGATGTTACCATGTAAAGTTACGACTTTTATATTGTGATTCTCGCGCAGACGTACCACGTGCACCGTATGTAGTACATAAAATGAACGTACATACATACATTAGCGATATTAAATCGAATGAAACTTTTTAATGTATCGCATAATAATAGTAATGTAAAATGGATGAGTGAGGTTATTTCAGTTCCTAATGCCACTTAGATCTGTAAAGATCTGTAAATCCTCAGACTTCCTTCTCAAAATTGTATGTGGGATGGGGAATTCGAACTCGGGATCCTTACTAATCACTCGCATTAGCACGGAGCCACGCGCCATCCTACTAAACCTCACATATATTTAATTACTTTAAAAATAGACGGTAAGATATCTGTGCGATAAATGAATTTTTAATTGACTTAATTTTTTTATGAAACAATATGATTTTTCTCACTTTGAATCGGCGAAATATTTTATCAATATTAAATTATATTAATTTCTGTCGCACAATTTAAATCTTATTGCACTCGCGTTATATTGCACTAAAAATGATTAAATTTCTTGTTATCGAAGTCATCAATGATTTGAAAAAAAATATATTTTCTCGCTATAATTTAATTTTTGTTAAGTGTACATTTATTAAACTTTTTAATTAATCAAAAGTTTTTGTATCTTTTAAATTGGTTATACCATCAAATTTGCATGTATATAGACATTGCGCGTCAGTGAAACTTAGTCAATATTGCCATTACGCATAATGTAAAATAGTTAAAATAACAATAATAATAACAATATCATAACAATTATTCGCAATTATGCTTATAATCACTATCCATTATAGTAATTAATATTAAAGCTGGTATTACAATGCAATTAGCGCTTTGATAACCGTTTTCCCGATGGCAATTTAGTACTAATTACAGCGTAAGGCCGCAATGGCTGCCAATATTGTTGTACGGTCAAACAGATTGTTTATCTTCCTTCGTTTATTATTCGAAACATTATGAAATAATTAGATATGTTTGACATTGTGTCTTTTCAGTGGACGTACCACATCGTCCATTATCTCGCGCTCTATCTCAGAGTTTTAAAACTAGGGCGGACAATTAGTTGGATAATGATGTTTCGAGGGCACAAAAGTTGTTACAATAAGAAAAGTAGACGATTTAATCTTTTGCAAACGAGCAGCGTCTTTATGTCGGACGCGGCGTTACAATCGCGGTAGCTCATATCTTTCACAGTCTGGATTTATTCCGTATAAAAGCAATCATATCTAGGCTAGAAGAGTATGTACACGCTGGAAAACATGCGGTGAATATGAAGTAACCAAGTCGCCAACAAAGCTTCTGAGCGAAGCATCACAGCACGCAACTCGTATTACTTGAATGGAGATTATAATCGTTCGCACATATATATTGTGTCACGTACGTCTCTCGGCGAAAATCCCGAAGTATTATTCTTCTTGACGGTTACATACGTTAACTTCCGCGCGGCTTGTGTCGCAAAAGCAGACGCAGTAATGCAGATACGAGAATCATTTCCGCTACGAGTATTCGTGTCAGCGCACGGAGCACACTCCGGCTAGTTTGCTTTTTAAAGCACAAAAAATGTTTCTTTTATTATTAAAATAAAATTATGCGGCGAGTGTGTGTAACCAAACAGAAGAAATCGAAAGAAATTTTTTCAAAAAGAGAAAAATATGAAAAAAAAGTTATCCTGGTAAATGGCGGAAATCGGGATTGCTTTGTGTCAACAGAAGCCTAGTGGTTTTGTAACGTTTACTCCAGCCTTAAATATCGCATTGTATTGTAAAACAAGTCTAGCCGCCAATTTTATATTTGTAAACTAGACCCCTTTTAAATTTTAATTATACTAATTGTTTGCAAAACCAAGTTTTAAATAAAATTTCCGTATTGTTTCGCGGGAACTCGCTCAATCGTGATCAGTTTCACAGAAACAAATGACACGGATAAATTGCAATATTCAACTGTTCATAGTTTCGCGTGTTTTGTATGTAGAATTTGTGCTGTCAACATCCTCCTCTCGCCTCTCTCTCTCTCTCTCTCTCTCTTTCTCGTCGGTTCGCTCGTGGAATTACCCGCGTCGCATTGCAAATGATTCTAGGTGCCTTCGTTTAGCGACTAGCGGAGGAAACAACTTTTCACATCTTAATGCATAGCGTCCTCTTCGCGACATATATATTGTCACGACGATGTAACTCATTTATAATCATAAAGCTGGTAATTCGCGCGTGCTGTATAATTCAGGAATATTTTACCGTTGGCTCGACGAGCGTGCGCTAACTAAATAACGGCCCGAGTCCCGGCATTACTACGGATCGCACCCACTTGTCTCGCAACCTTTCGATTCGGTTGCATTCCTCCCATTAATAGCGGCCATATAATTTATAAACTGATCTCTCACAAGTACTGTAATGCCATTTACAGTTTCTTTGATTAATTCGAACCCGATTGCGTGTGTATGTGTTAGCTCAACTTTGTTTTGAATAATATTATATTTTGATGAATATATAAAATCTATTGTATATATTCATGAAGGATGTAGATTTAATATGTGTATGTATATTTCAATAATACTCTAATATTTTAAAAATAGGATGCTAATTTGAAGCACGTTCATTGTTAAAACAATGTTTATCAAAAACGCATGTTCCAAAGGGCCCTTTCATTTTCGAGTAGAACGTAAAACAAGTTTTCCGCAAAAAGGGAAATAAAAATTTTTTAAATTTTTTAACTACGAGAAAAAAAATTTAGACAATCTCCTCCCTTAATATCCGACAAAATCATCTGCGATACGCTCGCAATACCTTGATATTCCACGTGTACCGGCGCGCGTATGTGTCTCTTCCGAACATTTGTCTCGTGTAACTTCCGTATAGCTCATAATCCAGGAATATCTCACGCCTATCGTTCCGGACGCGGAAGATAAATACAACGACCGGCTGCTGTGTTCGTTGGGCGCATTACTCTAGTTTCTGTGCAGGTGTTCCTGGAATTTGCATTACCAAGCTACTACCACTGGGTGAGTTTCTTCGTTCAACGTCGCATCCTCGTGCCAACGTGTTGTGCTTGTGGTGTGAGAGGGGGAGGGGAGAGGGAGGACAGGAAGAGAGATAATACGCTGCTTCGATATCACGGGCTGGATATTACAATAATTAAATGGAAGACCCGTTTTAGGCGATGATGACACTGCGGAAACGGTTGGTCTCTCTTTCGTTCATGCCGCGTATTAGCATCTCGCTTCCCTCTTGCAAACATTAACGTTAAAATAATAAAATTGAGGAGGGAAAGAGTGAATTTAAAATTATATTTTTTACAGTAAAAAATATAAAGAAACGTTGCATAAAAGTTTTTTATGTTTAAACACGTAAACACAATTAAATACTCGTAAGAGAGTAAGAATTTTAGATGGGTGTGTGCATATGTGTAATAAATTTATTATACGATAATGTGGATATAAGATATCTAATATCGGATTCCTTCCTTGAAATTAATCTAAAGTGTTATTTTTCTACTCTACATAAAACTCGGCACTCGTGACTGGAATTAAATATCACGGCTTGATAAGGGTGAAATAAAACTTGACCATATATCATTATGCCATTTTTCAAGATTTTAGACTATTTTAGAGAAACTCTATTCAAGAGAAACTCACTAATCCAGTTACAATGTATTTCGAATACATCCCGTGTAGTTAATAATTTATACGTGTCAATGTATCGATTGCGAAAACATATTTCCGATTTGAGGGCACTAAGCTAGTTAAAGCGAAGCAACTGTTGAGAAACTGTTGCAGTAGAGCAAGATGCAAGGTGAGCGATCTATCATTGCGTCGTAAAGCTTGACAAGCTATGTAAGGAAGCTCATTTTGAGGAAAAATGCTCTATGAAGGTGGATTTCGTTTATTTATTAACATATAAGATATTTCACCGGCGACTAGACTTGAATTTATGACAACGCTGTATTTAACGTTACGTAAATACAACTTTTTTCTTTTTCACTTCTCATTACCGCGCGTACGATGTAACTTATATGTTTCTGTCAAGTTTTTTAAGACATTTGGTACAAATTTGTCCACGGTGAAATATAGTGTATATAATATTGCTGTTAAGTAAACAGATTATTTTGGAGGAGCTTGTTTCTCAATTTAAAAGAGAAATTGTTCGCTCACACTTTGGACATCGTGGTCCGCATCCATCTTTTATTTCTTTTTGCACTTTAGATCGCGTGTAGCAAAAAGTGACAGAATAGATCGTCTATTTACAGACCGGGCCCTCGTCACCCGTGGGGTGCGTGTGTATCGCGATCAATGTCAGTTGACGGCTACCCCGTGGCCGTATGAATGCACGCACTTACAACGCCCGTCTACCGATGAAAAGATAATTGCATATTTAATTCATCATCCGCTTCGTACGCTTTTATGCCGCCGAAAAGACGCATTATTCTTTAGCAGCCGCTATTGATAAACGTATACCGCCGATAAATTTTCAATGTCACTTTTATGCACTGTTTTATTGATCATTAGATTACTATTTCCGCATCAAGACACTTTCGCATGTCGCATTAAGCGATTCTACTTCGTAATTGTGCTCGTCATGAATAGCACGATAATGTGGTATTTATGAAAATGTAACAATCAACTAATTAATTAAATCAATTAATTAATAATTGTATGCTCTCACTTGGGGCCTTTATATAAAACTGCTTTAAATTGATTATTCAAATTATCGAATATTGAATGAAATATGATCAGAGTGAAGAAATGTTTTGAGATAAAATAAGTTAAAGGATTAAATTTAAATTAAAATCTTTTTTAAAAAAGTCTGTTTCCAGATAAATGATTTTTTTAATTTTATCGACTAAATTATATATGCAATTTATTGCCAAGATTAACTTGGGTATTTAAAGAAATCATTTTTATTGACAACTAAGTGATACAGTTAAATCATATTGTCAGTGTAACATTTAATTTCGTAAATTCAAAAAAAAAATAATAGTTGAAAAGTTTACTTCTGTGCGCGCTCGCAAATATGATGAATTGGACGGAAATAAAAATGTCAGAATGATGAAAAGGGAAAGCTCGTGTTGATATATAATTCTATGAAATAGTAATAATGTGGACGCGTAACGAATGTAACGCTTTATTATATGCGGACATAATAATGTGAAGATATAATGAGGTGCTGTGCACACGGAAGCGCACCATTGTATAAGATAAAAACTTAATTAAAGCAGCTTGCGCACAATTTTGATTATCATAAGGGCTATTACATACTCACATCGAGTACAAAGCATTATTTTAACTACAGACGATGTTGCCCACAGTATATTCAAGTTTATGTCACGCAAATATTATTACAGGTTGAATAACGGGCGAATATAACGCAGAAATGTAAATATAACATTAAATATGAAAGTTCCTCTGGTGTATAATTTTTTCACACAATTCATTAGTCGGAGAGTATACGTGGACAATGAATATACTGATTACATGACCTGCGTACGTGCCGAAACATACGTGTTTGAATTACATATCTGTTTTAACGATTACAAGCTTTTAGAAAATCCTATGAATTTGGAGAATTTTCACAAAGCTTTCTGATAGATTATTTCGATGGCAATCGATCTGCGAGCTTTTGACGTGTCAATGGGATTGATTTATTTAACTCATTTGATGCACGAGATAATTTTTCATTCGACATTTCACCGCGATATCTAACTATTGATAGAATATTTTTTTTAAAGCGGAATAAAATAATCTTCCATCTTCGACATAATTCATATGACGGCTTGAAGCTCGTTAATTAGTAAACCGGGGACACGGTGTACACGCGCGGGTCGCGCGACATACCGAATTGCGGGGCACGGCGAAAAAGCCATTCGGGAGCACAACCGCCGTCGTAACACTTTGCAAGAAGCCCTTTACACGGCGGTGTATTATACGCGCCGTCTTATATGTCTTATATGTCGCCAAGATGCGAATAGCCCGCTTAACGCACGGTTGTTAATTAGCACCGGCGCGGCGGAACGTAACGTAAACGTAAAAGCACCGTTTATCCCACGTGTTACACGCGTATCGGTGTGCAAAATCCGCACCGCGCTGCCGGAGTTACGAAGTTTCAGCAACACGCTCGGAAAACGTTTGTCCCGGACGGGTACCGATACGATTATGCGAGAGAGTTATGCGTGTATTTAAGCGAAAACGTCCAATACGTCATAGATTCTATTGTGCCCACTCGGCGATTAGCATCGTCAAGTTTTGTGAGCTTCCGCATGGCTTTTTTTACCACTCTGTCCTTCTCCCTCTCCCATGCCTCTTTTCCGCCCCTCTCTCTGCAGTACAGCACGGCTGCTGCGTGGCCGGTCGGATTTCAAATTGCGCGTTTAAATTTCCGCTCCATATGCTGCGAAAAATGTCGACCGCCCGAAAACCCGTGCAACGAATAACTATGCGAATTTTCCGTAGACGGGTATTATCAGCGACCGATCGATCGATTGCCCGCGCGTTCCTCTCCAAGTATTCCTGTTTTTTTGTCGGGATATCCTCTGTCTTCATATCTACAACTTTACGATCGCCGAAATGATTGAAATAACAAAATATATAATTTTGCACAGCCGATCTTCTTTCATCTTTCAATTAAATTTCGTATTTCTGCTTAAATTGCAATGCAAATAAAGAGCCATCTCAAAAATCGCTCGTTTTGAGACAGTCGCATTTTGAATTGAATTTCATGCTAAATGATTAGTATTAATGAAACAATAATCCAGGGAAAATTTTAAGATGAGCATATGATTGGTTTCAGAGATATGGAAGGTCAAAGTGGTGAATTTTCCATTTATAGATATAGTATGATACAATTCAATTGATAGATATTCATGTCAAAAATTATTTCCCTCACTATTTCAATGTTTTTTGGGTCGCTAATTGCGAATCTGTTGTCAAAATTCAAGAATTTAATATGGCGGACGTAAATATTAAAAAAACACGTTAATTTTTATTGAAACTGGAGTTGTATTTGGTTTTTCAGGTCGCTAATTATAAATTGATACTATATTTTTATCTGCAGAAAAAACAGTATTAAATTCGTAATTAGCGACCTGAAAAACCCCACAATTCCAGTTTAAATAAAAATTAACGTGTTATTTTCATATTTATGTCCTCCATATTGAATTCTTGAATCTTAACAACAGATTCGCAATTAGCGACCCAAAAAACATTGGAATAGTGAGGGAAATAATTTTTGACATGAATATCAGTTGAATTGTATCATACTATCTAATGGAAAACTCACCACTTTGACTTTCCATATCTTTGAAACCAATCATATGCTCATCTTAACACGGCTCAAAACGGGCGAAAAAAAGCCCCATTTTTGAGGAGGCTCTGTAATCTCTCACTTTCAAAGCAAAAGAAATTTAAAAATTACTGTAATATTCATAGGAGATGATCTCGAGAAATTTTAGATTTTATTTATTCTCTACGTCTATGTTGTACATGTATTTACGTCCTTCTTATCATTTTTCATTTTTTTCCCCTCTTTCCAGAAGCTTCTTATTCTATTCATCCATCCATCCATTTGGATAGGAAAAGACCTGGATTTGGCGGAAACTTGAAGCGCGCGTGACTAGTCCGCGACGTGTCGTAGCACCCGCTGTCGGATGCGTCGCCAGCATCCGACGCTATTAGCTAGATGCTTCCTAAGATACCGGGAAAGGAGGAAGGAAGTATGGGAGGGGGAGGGGGAGGGAGGGAGCAGGAGAGGAGCAGGGCTAAAATGGAGTTACATACTAATTTCCGTTCCAGCGCGAACGAGTTTGTATGCTTTATGACGGTACCGCGGCGGTGATAGATAGTAAATGTCAACGCGACGCGAGAACGGGAGCGAGCAGAGCAAGCGACTCCCGCTGCGTGGCCCACCACCATAGCCTAACCTACCCTTACCTAACCCTCACCCTCACCTCTGTGTGTGCGCGCCGTGCATCAAGTCGTACCCCCGACGTTACTAGCCGACGTACGCTCCTTCGCTCCTTCGTTCTCTCTCTCTCTCTCTCTCCCTTTGACCGCCATGTTTATAATTTATGAGTATTTCTTTCCATAAATCTTAAGGACAACGGGGGTCGGTGCACGCTCGACGTCCGGTAGGAGCTCAGCCGCTGTCACCTGGGTCTCTCAGATTTCCGCAGGTTCGAGCTGCACGGCACTCGCACGTGGCCGCGCGCACTCGAAGACGTTGGATCGTCAGGGGAGACCCTCCACCGTTGACGTCTCAACTTGAATCGCTCGTGGCGAAATCGCTGAAAGCGACTGATTTTCTTTTCTTTTTTTTTTGGTTAAAAGAGTTAACCGGAAAGCATTACTGTTATATCGAGAGGGAGCCAGTTGCGAGACTTTACCGCGGACAGAGTTTGTTTCTTATCAGTTTGTCGTGTCTCTGTGCGAGTTATTTAACTCTTTATTACCCGCGTAGAGCACCACAGAATACCCCGCTTCCAACGGTTTTAAAATACTTATTATCAATTTGACCTTTTTCAGTATTTTTTATTGATTTAAGAAAATAAGATTACATGTTAAAATAAATAAGTTACAATAAGCAAATAATAACAAATTGATAATATTTAATTAGCATGAATTTTTCTTTGTTTACTTAAAAGTTATAAACTTCTTTATTTTGAGATATTTTTGGGTCAAACCCCACGCAATGAAATATGTATCAAAATTTTACACGAGCAACGAAGGGTGAAAAGGACGAGGAAAAAATTGAGGACATACAAAATTTAAATATCTCTTCAATAACATAAAATGACAATTTATACATAACTATACATATATTTTTTACTAAAAATTCTTTATAAACATTCCAGAGCTCAAGATTTAAAAAATTTCTTCAAGTGAAAGTAAAATTATTTCTATTTAAATGTACAAAACAAAATAATTAGACGATATAAAATATAATCGCATTATACGTGCGTAACAAATTATTAAAAAAATGTAAATAACGCTTAAAGATAATACCGTAATAATAATAGTGTAATGGATTTTAAAACGATGCATAAATCATCATATATTATATAACAATATTGTGATCTTTTATTATTTTGCCAACACAACACACAACGCTGCAATGGATTATTTGTTTTCGAATTATCGCATCGGAGTGGGTCGGTTGTTCGTGCGTGGTCCATTAAAAGCGATCGTTCGTACACGGGAAGTGCTTTGCGAGCGGCCGCTATAGTAGCGAAAGGGTTAACGAGGATCTACCTGCAGCGTACGGCGGCCGACACGATCGCCCGCAATAAGAGATTGGGTTGTTGCGTTTTTCATGGAAAAAAAAAGACAAAAAAAAACGGGAAACGTCGATACTGCACCCTTACACGCTGCGTAAAAGCTCGCGTGACAATTGGGCGCGAAGTGATTTATGTGCCGATGGTTCTCCAAGTATGCACGAGCGCGCGGGGACGAATCGTCTAACCGGGGAAGCGCCGTGAGAACCCGAAAGGCAGGAGAAGGTTGAACGAACGCAGCATCGAGGAACGACGACGTGGAACAGTGGGAGGGGAAAGGAAAGTGGGAGTGGCGAGGGACGAAACACTCGGTGCACCGATAGCAAGCCCGCAACGGTGCCGTATCCTCACCTTCATTTTGATTCCCTCGTGGCATTACGGACCCGCCGGGAACATACCGAGGGCACATTATGAAATGTGGCGCGTAGTCTCCGGGGCAAATAAGTTTTCGAGCTCGGAATACATCAGGCAACACGTGTCCTGCAAAAAGCCGAGTTTCGCGCCTCGACAATAAGTTCATGGAAATATAGTGCGCCGCCGGGAGTCAAGGTGGTATTAAAACTTTTTCGTCCTCTCCCTCCCTCCCCCCTCCCACCACGGTTAACGTATGTACGCGATGTAATTGTGGGCTGCTGGTGTGTGACGTCTTCTTGCCCACACTCTGCGCGCGAAAACGATATCTCTGAAGGGATAAGACAGCTCTGCGTTTACACTCTCAGGAGAGATCGTCTTCATCGTCCTAGCGAATGTTAAAAATACAACAAGAATGTGGTAGCGCTGATAAGAGAGCGCAAACGTTCCAGGCTTCTAATTTTATACTTGCCTTGGAAAAGGTAACTAGACTAGTTTGGTTACATTATAAAATAGCGAATTAATAATTGGATATTGCGTTTTACATGCACAAATATATTGTAAATAAGCACGACTAAAATTATTTAAAGAAAATAATTTTGTATGAAAAACGAGATAAGAACTTTTCCGCGTAAGAGGATAATGATTTTTCTCTGAGCACGCGCTTACGAGGTTTCGGTGAATTAAACTTGGAGAATGCGATTGGGTGGCAAAACCTTACTTTTAATTAATTTCAAAGAGACTTTATTTTAACAGAATTTAATTTTCGACGTTAAATGCAGGGATAGTTAAATTGCGTATTAAGAAGTTGGAAAAGTATACGTTCCATGCAATTGTAGCTTCTATAATTGTAATTGCTTGGTGGAATCTCGTTTTATATCAAATATAGGAAATTATTTGTCATTAATGCTGTCTGATAGAGAATTAGTGATATTTGATTACAGGCACTATAAACAACTTTCTTTACGATAATTTAAAAAAGAGAGAACATATTATTTTAGAAGAATGTGTATTGCGCACAGACATATGTTACATGAAATATATTTTTAGTATATTTTTAACAAGGATGACGCGTGGCTTCGTGCTAACACGAGTGATTAGTAATGGAAGTTCAATTTCCAGCGGCGTCTCATTCCGCATGCATACCATTTTCGGCGGAAAGTCATAGAAGAACTTTTTAAGTTTAGGTAATATCAAGTACTATTATTTCTAGCCACCCATCCTATACTACTATACTACTATACAAGGTATCCCAGACCTAACGCACCATCCGCTAATGTGAGATTCTTGAAATTATTTAGAGCCGAAAATCCTAATATCAAGATATTGATACTACAAAAGCTTTTAAATGGAAAGCATTTAAAAATAACCAATCTGGTTGTTAAAAATTCGCGCGCTCAGGTCTGTTGTTAGATAGAAGTGCAGGTACTTCTAGATATTAATGTTTAAATATTAACATTTTGCATACACTTTTACACTCATCTCTTTATAATTTTTCTTATTTATTTAATTCAATTGCTGTACATACTGATAATAACAGCATGAAATGGCACAGCTATTTTTCCGAATATTGATCTTGAAACGCATCGAGCTGTCAAATCTGTCACATGAAGTATGTCATAAGTAAATAATCAATTTGAATAATAATTCTAGGGGTATCTTCACTATGTAACATAGCGCGCGAATTTTTAACAACCAGATTAGCTGTCTTTAAACGCTTCCCATTTAAAAACTATTGTAGCCTCAACATTTTGTTGTATTAGGATTTTCGTCTTTAAATGATCTTAAGAATCTGTCATTAGCACGTGGTGCGTTAGGTCTGGGATACCCTGTATTTTTAATAGCGAATTGCGATTACGCAACTGTTATCTCGATTATGCAAATTTAACGATGGTTAATTCGCGGTCTTTTGTTACGTTATTACTAAATTATCCCATCATTATTCCGAATTGGACAAACTGTACCACTGTACTGTATCCTAGTGCCATTTGTTAAATATGGTCAAAGCCATGTAATCGGTACGAATCTTACCTTCAATAACAGAGCTTAATTAATTTTAATGGTGCAGCAATGGTGTCGGTTGTGCAGCTGCAAATTGCTCGAATAACTCGCTTGTAGCCCTCTCTTAGCTGACTGAAATTCTCGTGGTGCCTTTCCTATATTACATGAACCGCTAAGGATAATATAGATCTAAGCTACAAAGAGATGAAATTTTAGAGAATTGCAAAAAGAAAATTTCGATTCTGCAATGCAAGCAACTTGTGACAATTCGTACCTTAAAAGCGAAGCATTAAAAAGTTGGTAATATTTCTCCTTTCAATATGCATATTTCAGATGGACTTTAATTGAATTTTAATTTGAGCTTGAATTAACAAGAATTTAATTACGAGTCATCAGAAATTACGAAAATGGTATCACAGCCGATAAGTGAAAATATTTTATATGTATATCCCCACGACTTGAAATAACATAAATTTGTGATAATTCCCAACATCATTCATTCAGACGTTTTACAAGTGCTTCAGTAAATTGTCATAATTTCGATAATAATTGAAATATTGTCGGGTGTGCATCGTTGCACCGGACTAGGCGTTATGACGCCGAGTAACATCGCAATCAGCGAGAATCGTTAAAACTTTTGCAAAATTAATCGCGCGCTGGCGCTGATATAATCCTATTAAATCGTTGTATAAACGCTTTTAGTAAAGCTCCAGTAATTCCGCTTTCGTATCGCGCGATTTAGCTGTACCGGCGCGGTCGTGCGAAGAGCTGCCACGACGAATCGTTAAAACGATCAAGATGCAATCGCTTGGAGTAACTTCGACCAAGAGCGACCCCAAACGAGGAATTACAGCGTCGCGTGAAGGTTGGTCTTAACATCTCTAATCCGGGAGTGGTAACGTGAACTTTCATAATATAAGTGGTACACAAGGTGTTCTCTCTCTCTGGAACTTCTATCTATCTATATTAGATTCTTTTATATAAAAAGATGAAATGCCGAAGGGTTCCCATAAAATCTACACAACCAAAGGATAATAAGATTAGCGATTGTAAGATTACTTAATTTTGTTAACATTCTTTTTATTTTATAATTGTTTTTTTTAATTTCATTATTATAAACAATATTGAGAGTTGACAAACACTAAAAAATAAACTGTGAAATTATATTGCAGGGTTAGGTTAGGTAAAAGATTATGATCTATCTATTTCTTTGATCATATTTAAGTAAACTTTAATCAAGCAGAATTTGAATTTATAATTTTTTATTGCTAAATATTTAATATCAAATGTAAAAAAGACATGAAAACATTGTTTAATAGAATTTTTATTAAAAAAGAAAATATTAACTATAAAAAATTTTATAATATAGTAATATCGACATATATTATTGAGTATATTACATTATACATGGATTATGTTTTATTGTATATGCATTACACAACATATTTTTAAGATAATACGTATAAAATAATACATTACATTGATGTGTTTCCTCTTTTGTTTGCCTTTTTATCTTTTATTTATTCTTTGCTCTCAATCAACCATTTTTCAATCAAACTGTCAATACAGATGTCACCACCAACCGGAATTTGAGCTCGCGAGTTACACAATTGGTAACAAATCAGCACTACGTAAAAGCGGCAATAATCAATACTTCTATGATATAAATAACGATAATAATGGACTAAAGGCTGACAAAATGCGAAAATAATTGAAATTTTTTGCAGCATTTACGTTTTATAATTTTCGAAACGAACATAATATTTGCGACAATACGATACGAAACGACTACATAATACTTGCAAAAGCTAAATTTTATGTATGAATCTTTTATATATTTTCCTCAATAAGATACAATTCTAATTTTCTTTTTAATTCTAATTATGTTTTAATTTTTATAATGTATTCTCAACTTGTACATATAGTAATGCATTAAGTTAGTGCAACTATTTTTCTGTCAAATTTCGTGTTGTATAAATTTTGTACATAAATATAAATAAAATTTAATATCTAGATTTTTTCAAAAATAAATTACAAATCTTTTTTAAATAATTGTAAAAAGTGCATGAAAACAAACAGTATGATAAATAATGAAAGTATCTTTTTTAACTTTATTTAACAAACATAACAAGTTTGTAGTAACTTATTAAGTCGTATTTTAGTAGTTTCTCCTGAAATACAGAAATAAATAAACACTGTCGATCTTAAAATAATGCCTGATTTATATAATTATTGAAAATGTAAACATTTTCAATATCTTCAATAAACAGAACAACAAACAGCACAACAGCTACTACGTGATATTGAGGTATAGCCTGGAGTGAATCCCCCCATTATTCAATTTCTGGATTAACAATGGACGGAATAATTATAATCCGAGATTGTCAAGGTAATGAATATAACATTGACAACTTGGTATTGTAAAACTGTATACATATTCTATGTGTATGAAATATAATATTTAAATTATCTTTTTATCTAAAAAATAAACTAGAGTAAAAATAGATTATATTGTTATATATTTAAAAAATATATGTATGAGAAAAATAATTTTCATTTATGAAAACTGATTTCATTGTGTAATTATTTTACACAATCGTATGTTGTACAATCTATATTGAACACCCTATGTAGAAGCAAAGAAGTACTTCTTCTTACCAATGCTTTTAAAGCTGAGTGTTCGTGTTGTGACATATGTATTTCTTCGACGTTACGAAAAAACATACATATTTGTGCCACACAACATCGTTCGTAAAACTTTCTGGCTTCGTTTATAAAATTGTCCGAAGCAAAAGTACATCGCGAAAAATTTATCATCGTCTGAAGCTTAATCAGTGTCCCTCGTACAAGAAAGCATTAAGAGTGTTTGTGTGTGAGAGAGAGAGATTATAGCTCCCTGCATCCATTCTATTCATAAACTGCTGCACACCGACAGCTTCTCGAATGCCGTGCATTGAGTAATGAATAACCATATTGTACGAGGATAGTACTGAGGTGTGGGACGAAAACAAGTAGAAGAGGAAACATAAGAGGTTTAAGAAAGATCGCTAAGGTTTTACGGAGAAAGCGAATGCTACAGGGTGGTGTCACGTTCGGGGATGGGCTGGAGAGAAACGGGAGCGAAACTTAAGTTCAAGAAGGTATTGCTCAGCGGGAGTGGAATAATCTGCCGCTACTTTCAGATACGCATTTGGTTAAATCGTTGAGGAACTACTTAGCGAAATTACCGAAACGTTTGCGGTGCTGCGAGCATTGTTTTCTAGCAAAACAAGTGTATATCCTTGGGACGCCACGATCGTAGTAGTGCTAGGTCTTTTTGCCCCGACAACCAAGATCGACGCTCGTGAATAGCGAGCGGATGTAGAAAAAAGTATGGCAATTGTATAGGGCAGTTTATGCTTATGCCAATATGCTTACAGAGAACAAATTACACCATAATACAATACAATACAATACAATGTAATAATAGAACAATGTACTACAGAAAATCGTAGGGTGAACAAGGGAACACATTCAAACATGTTTTATATATATGTGAGCACTGCATTGATGGATAAAATGCGTTTCGATGGACCGCTTTGCGAGCGGGTGCGCGCGTACGAGAAAATAACAAAAAATTGTCGCTTCTGTCACAAAAGATCTCGAGATGTTGAAATTGTTACAAATGCACAAATTTTATTCGTACTGCTCGCAACGAAAAACCTTGCATCGTTATTCCACGAGAAAAGTGACATTAAACTTTTTTTTTATTACAGCAATAGTTTTTATCTTAATCGAAAACATAAATTATATTTTCAGATAAAAAGGTAGCAGTGCTCGATATCCATCCAATAATTATTGCATTGGACTACTTGATTGTTATATCATTGCATCGAAATGTTATTGTTCGCAGAGATATATAT
>VBVR01000462.1:0-49664 GCA_011638315.1 Tetramorium parvispinum | reverse complement strand
TGAATTTTTTTCGCAAATGTCATGACAACTATCGAAAACTTTGGACTTTTCTGCGTAAAATAAAAAAAAATTGAATGCCGTACGATTTTTTTTCACGGAGTTGTAACGTTTTGAAATTACCCATACATTTTTGTGCAATTACCGCCAACATTAGCATTACGATACGCACCACGAGGAGATTGCTGGTCAAATTTGGCGCATCGTGTGTGTGCGTGCGTGCGTGCGTGTATATATATATATTTATGTTACATATATATATATTTATGTTACATACTGAATTAACGTCGGACTGATGCCCCTCAAAACTTTGCACACACTGACCACTGCGCATATCCCAAATCAAGACTAATTTGTCACAACCACCAGATACAAATGTATTTCCAGTCTCACTCGGTGCCAGATCGATGGACATGACGTCGCTGGAGTGTCCCTGAAAACTCTGTAACAATTGTCCACTTTCGACGTCCCACAAACCACACGTGCTGTCACCGCTGCCAGTCAAGATCTGCTGATCGCTATTGGGAAATGCGCAGCACGACATGTACGACGTGTGCGTACCAACAGTCTTCTTGTGAGCCGAAACATCATCCTCCAAACTCAACGGATACACTGTAACTTTATTATCCAGACCTCTGCAACATTGATATAAAACAATACGTAACAGTCTGCGTGCAAGATCTCTGGCTCAATAGTAAATTTATCATAATCCATTACACGTAATATGTACCCGCATGCAACTAAAGTGCCGCTAGGGCCATAAGCGCACGCCATCACCCATCTAGTTGGCATACTGACGGCGTGTTCTTTATTTGTAGTAAAGGCGTCCCATATAATCATTCTTCCATCCTAAAAGTGAAGCGATGTATCCTATACTATATAACGTGTAACATGTAAAATAGAATGTTTTAGAGAAAAGATTTACCTGCGAGGAAGAAACAATATGACGTTTATCAGGAGACCAGTCGGAACACAAAACTTTAGCCTGATGCCCTTTTAGGATACGTCTAGGTTTTACGTTTATACAATTAATTGCTTCAAGTCTGTCCGCTACACTGGCAACTAAAACAAAACGTAAAGGATAAAATGTAAGGAATATAGTATCGATAGATAAAGTGATAAATGAATTAAGTGCTTATTCATTTACGTGTAATATCGTTTAACTTTTGCCGTTCATCCTCCAAGCGGATCTTTAAGCATTCCGCTTCCTTCGCCAGCTTCTCTATGTGTTCCAGCTCGGTTGCAGAATCCATATTGTCTCGCTTGTCCGACACTATAGTCAACGTACTGATATAGGAGAAATTTCACAATCGGATAGTTTTCCATACACTAAAATTACATGTATGTATGTATGTCAAAGTTTTGCACCCGCAAATATACGTATCAGCTCTAATGCGAGATATATATGCATCTCTACGACGCGTCCCTCGTCATAAATGATTCATTTTTACAATCACAGCAGTGGGCAGTAAATTGTTACTCTCAATTAGAAGTATAAATATAATTTACTAAATCTGGAATCTCCGTTTCGCGAACGAGACGGAACGGAGAGTCGTGAAATTCTCGACGGACATTGACATTGTTTCTCACGCGTCTAGGCTCTCCCTTCGCCCTATAATCGTCCCTATTGTGCGTCTGTTTTCAAGGAAAAGCTGTTCGCAATCACACGCGGTAAACGAGGATAATCGATACGTGGACGCGACGCGACGCGACGCGACGCGAGGGGAGAGAACGAAGAAACCGAGCGCCGAGCGCTCGACGCCGAATGACGTTTCTGCACCTCATCGGCCTTATCGCAGATCGTAGGTAGCAGGTCGCAGAATTGCACTTGGCGCGGTCCATTCGCGTTCCATTATTGAGTTAGCCGACAATCAACATTTCCTTCAAAAATTTCTTTATGCAATCGTTTATATTTTGTATAAAGATGTCTAAATGTAATTAAAAACGTTTGTAAATAATTAATTATTTTTATACTATTTAGTTAGCCGATCGAAATGTAAAAAATTTTTTTTATGGAATCGTTTGTAATTTGTGAGTCCGTCGATTAATTTTAATTAAACATTTTTAGACTCTGAAGTTAGCCAGAAGTCTAAAGCGGACGCCATCCAATGTTTGATTGTGATTGGTCGATATGTTTATAGTTAGACTAAAATTTTTTCATGTACACTGGCCTTTAACTGTAAGCAAAACGAATAAATTTAACTCAATCTAGCCTTTTAATATTATTGATCGCGTCTGTGCGTCGATTGCTCTCAACAATGTTGATAATGGAAATTCTATCGATTCCGAAAATACAAAAATAGCTGAAGCATTTTTTCATTGGAATCGGTAGAATTTTCGGTAATTATTCAGTTCAGCCCCCTTTAAATAAATATCAATCAAAATTAGGCTCATTGTTGAGTTAACGAATCAAGTGTCGTAGCCTATGAAGCGAGATATTACGTGTTCAAGTAACTGCCTCTTGTTGAGGTTGAGGTTAGAAAAGCTGTCATACCGACGCCGACGCACAGAAATGGTAGGAATATCTAACGACACTCTCGTAATTAGTGGACTGTATCTTGGATGAAAACTCGAATACTTTTTAGCACTATTCAATTTTATTTTGAAGAGCGCAGATACACAGGTCTTACTGACTTGCCGGTCTCGCCGTGTCTGATTTCCGAACCTTCTGCTGCGCTGCATGTTATTATTGTCATCTCTTTCGCTCTCTCTCTCTCTCTCTCTCTCTCTCTCTCGTTCGTTCATACAGTGAAAAATCGATAACTCTGTGTTATCGACAGAGTTCGTGTGGCTACCCTAGTGAGAAATGGTTGATCGACGCGATCGCGCGCCAAAAAGGTAATAGTCACCATTTTGACACTCGAAACGGCAAGTAGCAGATCGCAGAGCGAATCTCCTACTACTATACGCCACGAAATGTATCGCGCCAAGTATCATGACGGATATCACAGGTATCAGATAGATAAGTCATTTGAATCACTATTCCGTCCATCTATGCGACTAATTAACTTTTTACTACTTGCGAATGCGCGGAAATGTTGACATTGTTCATAAAGGCTGGAGCGAAAGGAGAATTTAACGTTTTGCTCTCGATTTAACAACGATTCATTTAATAACGATTGATTATTTCTTGAAGGATAATTAAAGCCTTGCGCTTGCGACGCGCTCCCGGCTCCGGATTCTTTGTCAAGTCGGAAATAATCGCTTTTGCATCGAGATCGAGAGCGCGCGGAATAAGGATAAGTCTGGATGGAGGATTCGCCCGCGCGCAGAATCCGCGCAAATCAGATCCATGAGGAATCGAGATGTAAGTATGTAAATGATGTAGAAACGCGAACAGTTGATTCTGCGCTGAATTAGGACGTGTGCTTTAAACGATGAACCGTTACGTTGTCGCGTAGGTACTATATTTTATTAAAGTATCTATATATAATCGATTAGAAAGACGTGCATCACGTCGTCCAGGGCGTGTGTTCGAAAGCGTGTTAACATGGCGTTCTCGCACCTTCGCCCCCACAAACGCGACTGTATGACTGCGTTATGTAATTCCAGTCCATCCTCTTCCTTCCGTCCACGAATACAGTAATACTGGTACTACAGTATTTCGTGGACGGGAACACGAACCTTAGGTGCAGACGAGGAAAAGCGCATCGCGTGCGATAAAATCCGCCACGATCAGCATGCATGCCCACACCTCCTCGCGCACTTGAATACAGTGTAGCTTACTACAACATGCTGTATACTAATCTGCAATCTGCGTCTTCAACATGACGATAATATTTTTCAGTTACATGATATGCGAAAATCATGTCCGTTTACCTTTCGATTATGAACATTTTCTCGGCTTTACGTTGGAATTATTTCAATTTTATCTTTCGCATATAATTTGTAATACACATAAAAAAATTTCTTTTCCAAATTCATAAGTACTGAAAATACACAGAGATCAATCTTTTTAATTGCTACTTAATGATTAGGCATATTTCATTTGTATTGAAATAATATGTTTTGCACACATAATTTTTGAAGCAATATATTGTTGATTAATTGCCAAGAAAATATATGCAAAATACTAAGTATATATACAAATAATTATTTTTTACACGATTTGTACATTCGAGGTTGTCGTGTAGTAAGAAACAATTTTATCTAGAAATTATGTTCATATATAAAATCGTATTATACGGATATATTTGCGAACAATCGTTTGGTATCGACGCGGCAGCTGAATCCTTTCTCATTGTACACTTACTGATCGATCGATATGATTATATATCGGTTGAATTTCGTACAAAATTAAAATAATTACTTGCTATGGGATAAAGTATTTATTTTTGGGTATTGCCCGATTATTTAAAATCAATGTTTTTAATCGTAAATGTTTAATTTGAGAAATACATTTCATTTCTTTTATATATTAATATTTTACTTGAAATATAACACGGTATATTTAACACATCTGCTTGTAATGTACAAAAAGTATATTCATTATCACTTGTAACAATGGTTGAGATGACAAATGTATGATAATAACGACTAAGAAGGGAAAAGACATCAAGTTGTCATTAAGTGGCGGTTGGCTGATTAGTCAATATCGTAAATTGCATTTGTCAGATATATTAGAGATTACATCATCAGATATTAAGCTGTCCGCTGATTGCGTTGACGCTAAGTTGACGATGCTAAATAGGTCGTAATTTTCGTGCGCGTAAAAGTAACACTGGTGATGCTGGCCGAGAGACAAACAATGCCATCTAAATTGAGTTTCCCATGTTCTTAAATATATGTCTATTACAAACGTGACTGATTGCGAGGAAAGATAATCTGGGAAATCCATTCATTAAACCCATTACTTTGCAAGAGTAATTATATCTTAATATCACCATACAGATGCAGTTCAAGAGATATTAATTTCAAATCCAGGATTATTATCTAATAAATTTATCTCGTAATCCCATTAACTAATAATTTAATAACTTTATACAACACACGATAAGAAAATTCATGAAGAAACAAAAACTGTAAAAATATTACTGCAAGGTGCGAATGTCTAAATTCGAAAATAAATCCGTGCAGTCAACCGTGTTTCATTAAAGCGGCACTAACTGTCATATATTTTTTTAGACATTTATGATGTTTTTCTCGTTACACCTGCAGGTTGACTCGAAATCCAGTCTAGACAAACCTGCTCATATATATATTGTATATATATATATATATATGTATATATATTTACAATTAAAGAATAAACACAATCAATTAGTTAATTAAACTTTGAGTCTATTTAATTTTATATACACATAATCGTAAACATTGTATTCTGAAGGATGTGCATAATATCTTTAAAATCTTAAATTGTTTCTCCAAAGTTGAAAGATATATGCAATTTTTATATTATATTTACTTAAATTTGACAAATCAAACTTATTTTACTTTGGACTGTTTACGTGTTTTGCATTATTAAACATGGTTGCAAGAAAGAGATCTGCCAATGGGTGCAAATATCAAATGCATAAATATACCTACACACACTCACAATTTATTTTTTTCTCTAAAGCTAATTTTTCCTTCTAAAATTTCTTTTGTATTTTAATAAATATTTTATAATATAAAAATATGAAAATAAATGCAAAGCTCTGATATATACAAGTCGTGTTTTTTTTTAGTTAATATAAATGTTATTCATAAATTTTTCTTTTTACACGTTTGAACCGATAAAAATCATAAAAATCTCGATGTATTAATTTAGACTCTTGTTGTCGTCGCATTGTTCGTTCACTCATTTCACGAAAGTATGTAAAACAATTATCGCGTACAACACCTGGGACGAGGAAAGACATAACTAGAGTAGTCGGTCAAGAATATTTCACGGTTTTACGACAGGTTTACAGTACGAAAAGGTCTTATAACTCCTATCGTACACACACACACTGTTCTAGCTACGTTACGTTAGCTTACATTTATCAAAGATATAATTATGTTACATAGAAGGGGGTTGGTATCAATAATGCTATGTAAATATCTCAAAAAGAAAAATATCTATTTTGACATTAATATTAAAGCTTTAAGAATTATTTTGAACATTTTGGGAGTTTTCCTTTTGCAGAAATGCTCATGCGCTTGTATAAAAAGAAATAAGTAATTTCTTTTTCTTTGGGTAATAATCTGCACAGATTGAAAACGCAAATATGTGTAAATATTAGATTAATATTTATCAATCTAATGTAAATAAAAAACTAACCAACTAATTTGATTTAAGATGAATCGTTCGTAAAACCGACTGAGGCTTATCGAAATTATTCAATGACGTATTATCGGCACCTCATATCGGCCAAGGTTGAAGTATCCGCGAAGAATTCGTTACATTACACCTCGGCCGAAGAATACACCGAGTAGTTCTTTATTATGCGTACGGGTGAGCATGTATATACGTGAGTGTAGTTAATTATTATACATATTCATGCTCCGTTTGGCACTTTTTGCAATTTCAAGGTGAAAATCGAATCACGCGTTGCCATTTGCGCGGTGTATCATCATGTGATCTAATATTTTATTCCACTGCGTTTACGACCAATCTCTCTCTTCTCAAATCGCATTCTAAACGCAATATGATAGATTCACGATCAGAATTATTTTAATATCAATAAAACTAGTACTTTTGTTTGTGCAATTACACTTCCAGTCTCTCTAAATTGCGTCGTGATAAATTATCGGAATCTGATCGAAGGATAGATCTTTAGGGTAGGAAAACAAGCTGGCGTATAACGATTTAATCGTTGATTTCAAAATTCAGTCAAATGCCAGATTAAACAAGCTATAAAATCCGCTTTCAACCGGTACGAACCGTATCGTGAAGGAAAGCTATAGGTATCATCAGAAAACACATCAGGCTTCTTGACTACTATTACTACTATTTACAATCCCCGTTCCTTTTCCTATTCATATATAGACGTCAGCATTGCTCACGATACTTCCGCTATAAAAGTTATATCATTAATCACTATATAAACGCGATTTATAGCCGAAACTACGCCGAAGTAGGATCTGAATTTCTATATGTTGATACTGTCTCGGAAAGTTACACGATGACTTGGGAATATTATCAGACTGCAGGTAAAGCAGGAGCTGGTAAATTTTTTTCAGAAAAGAACCAGACAATAAATATTTCAAGGGGCAAATGGATATTATTTGAGAAAACAAAAATATTCAGAAATCTCTTATTAGCGAAATTATAAATATTACAATAATAATAATTATACGAGCTTTAGCTTGTCGATCTGTCAATCAGGTGGATATAACGAGATAGATAGATTTGCTTTTTCCGGGATGAAGGAAACGACGCGTCGCGACACTTCCCTTCTTTTATTTACTTGTCGTCTCGCGATGTAATGTCCATTGACGCCTCCGTGAATCATCGTTATCTATCCATAACAATCTGACAATTTTCACGGCGACGTGCATGCACAATGCCTACTGATTCGTGACAATATGCCAAGCGACAGACACAACGTTCTGCTTACACGTCTTCCGTGAATACATATACATATACTTATTGCAAATGCATGGCGATGAGGAATACCTTCTATTGTGATTTGAGTATGCGATAATTCGGTTACAAAATTTGTGTTTAGGCTCATACATATGTATACACATATCTCTCTAATTGTAAATAATAAATTTTCAACATAATGAATTCAGAGTGGATTCTTTATTTAGAGAGTGTTTCTTATATCATGTTATTTAATCCATACAAATATATTGCATTTTTTCCTTATTATAAATAAATAAAAATTTCTATGTGTACATACCTATGAAACCTATGAAAATTTATTTTAATGTATAAATATTCATTAACGGAGGAACTTTCTATATTTGAAGACACAATAACGTTGACGTGATTACGCTCGGACAAAAACTTATTTGTGTAAACAGATACTCATACAAATTTCAATATTGTTATAATACTAAAACTATAATAGTATCGGAATATCTATTCACGAATCTCGCATGTTTGTCGATCGTCGCATTCGCGGTAACTTCGTTCACAATAGTAATATCAGAGTATATCAGGGAAATTTACGTGGATGAATTTCCGGTATAAACCGTAATACTTCCGGTCGAGCGACAAGTGATAACACGAAACGCGTTGCATCATGAGCAGTAAAAGTGAGAAGTTCCGCCGATTGGCCGATTACTCTGCATAGATTTTCCGGGTGACGTCGAAGCGTATATAAATCGGAATTACGTAACGTATATCGGAAGTAATCGTTAGATTACTTCGATCCTAGCTCACGAGAGATTCTTCCGCACGATTTGCGCGACCGGAAATGCATAAGGTTTTCTAGAACTTTACTCGGGGAGGAAGTAACTGGTGCACCCAACAAATAATTGTTATATCATCGATTTAGCGGAAGTATTATTATCTAGTCGATTAATCTCATCGTGATCATTAAAATAAATTAACAAATTACAGCGTTATCGCTAATTGTTAATTTTCTTATTACTTATTAAATAACGACTAAATAATGTCGAATTATAGCTAATGTATAACTAATGTTTTACTTTTCTAACATATTATTTTGTAATGGCAGATTTTTTTACTAATTTAAAGTCAATATTATTTTAACACACAAAAAATTATCTTTACTTATTAAAATTTTTAATCTTCAGCATTACATAACTTTGCAACTTTAAAATTAAATTTGGTAAAAGTTTGCTTGAAATGACAGTTATGATTATATCTTCTTATCTTAATTTGCCAGAAAAATTATCATTTGTTTGGTTTCTCGGTATTTCTTCTGAGGAAATATGTTGATATGATTCCAAGTGTTGACTGAAAATTCTGTCGTTAAAAAATATAATGCAATTATTCTGCGTGACAGTGCTTACATTTGCTACATTAATTTAATGAAAAAGTGAAACAGCTTTTTGACTCTTTGATTTTTCTTTTCAACAAGATGTAAAAAATATACTTAAAAAGAGAGAATGAGAAATTTTTCTTCCTTGTAAAGCAATAGAAAACAATAATAAAACGTTTCTCGAAGATGTGATATATTAAGAACATGTTGCAGCAATTATTACTAAAAACGCGTTAAACTATCATTACATGACTTAATAAATGGTAACAGAATGAAATAAAGATTGCATATGACGTTGTTTTATCACTAATAATCAAAATTGAGTAATCGGAAGAAAATGTTAGATGTTAATGCAAATTAATACGGCAAATAGTTTAATGCAGATAGTATTTGTCTTTTGTTGTCTGTTGATTTCATATAAATGTGCTTCATTTTCGATGAGTAAATTTGTTCGGGAACTTGCCGTTGATGAAGATTTGATCGCATAATTTCCATCTTGTTTTTCAGCTATGGGTGATATCAAAACACTTGCAATTAAAGAATGACGTAAAAAAATAATTTTACAGAAATTGCATTTATTTTCTAATCGTTGTTATTTAATCAAAATTTTAAAAAATTCTTTCATCTTTGAATTATATTTTAAGCTTAGATTACTTAATATAGATTTATTTCATACAGACTTTATCTATTTTTATGCAGACTTTCTCATAATTTTGCATTATTGTTATTGACTGTTTAAAAATTTTGAATACAACTTATTTTGTTCTTTTTTTCATTGCTTGTTAAGCAGCAGCAATACAGATTTGATTTTATCATTTCTTTTTATTACAGACGTTCTTTTAACTGAACCAGTAACGGTGTTCGTTGTTTCCACATTTCGAGTCTTGTTTGAACCAGTTCTTGAAAATATAATTTCGAAACACGATGTAATACGTCGCATTGTGAATTGTGTCTAATTTGATCTATTTGAATTATGATATGTTCTCTTTACGTTAATTGAACGACGTCTATAATATGATCCATTCTCATCGCGTCTGTTCAAATACAATTACAGTATTTTCTCAATGTTGGCTTTCGACGCACTTGATTATGTTATCATGTCTCACGTAATAGTCTGGCCCGCACGTGCTATCGAAATAATATGTGGCGTGACGTTACGTTGAAGCGGTTGACATTTTATGACGCGAAAATACTTGTTATAAATAATAATAATAAATAAATAATAAATTTAAAACTTTTAAATTTTTATCATATTACTAATAAATATCATGTGTCACATCTATAATGAATCCATATAACTTTCAATACATAACGCACGTAAATATAATTATTTAAAGAAAAATCTTTGATCTTATAAAATTTCTTTTCCTGATCATATTAAGATAATTGATGATTATTCTAATGTAATCGTCAATTATTCTTAATATAAAAAAATTTAATTAACATTACTCCATTTTATTACGATTTATATGACATTGTGTTATTATTTCTAATTTTGATATCATACATTTTCATTGCTCAAGTTTTTTATTAATCAATTGAAAAACTAGAAATTTAACGGCAACTTGCACTCGACAGACGTCAACTTGAAAATCTATACATCAGTCAAAATAACGGGATAGCAATTCTCACCAGTCACGAATTTTGCATTACACATTTGACGAGATTGGAACACGCAGTAATTACAATAAGATTCTTAACCGGATTATACTGGTATGAACTAACTCGTATTGAACGATCGCTATATTGGAACACGATCGCATTACAGAAAATACATGAAGTCTGATGATGAGAATTCCGACAACTTGATTGATTTAACAGCTTTTATTTATAGGACTTAAAATTCTGTACTTAATATGTCTTAAATATTTTCTTATTTACAACTCTGATTTAAATATGTGCTTTCATCTAATAAGACTTGTCATCAAAATATGATGCATTTAATTATTATTAAATGAGGCATTTGGTTGTTATTATATAAAAATTTAAAGCTTTTAAAAATATAGATATTTTTAAATAATGACTTTAACATTTATTATATCTCATAGGAACGAAAGCAATTTTTACGAAATATAAGTATAAGAAATAACGACTTATTGATTAAGAATTAAAATGACAGATGATTGTAATCTTAATTATTTTATCGTTTTCATTTAATTATTAATATTTATAGAAACGCAATGGAGAATTGCGATAATTTTTTTCAGACAAATAATGCCTATACTTGAGATAATGATAATTGAGCACCACTTAGTTTTATCGCGTGACACGCGACATATTGCTTATATACAGATAATTATTAAATCAATTAAAAGAGTCAGTAGAACCCCCGTATTTATCGCTCACGTGAATCGGGATTAAATCCGTAGCTGTCTACGGTAGCAAGCGATTTAAACGTAAAACAGTCATATGAAAATGGAATATCGTTCCACCTTGAAACGATATGTTCAGAATCTTATAATCTTCTTGAATATACGATGTGAGATGCATCAAGAAAATTCTTGACCTCCATCACTATTATTGTCTTGGTCCATATATGTCGCACTTTTCTTATCAGCGATAAGAGAGATCACTGATAAGACCAGTTTTATGCTGAGACCGAGTATGGATTTCTTAATTTTTATATTTGCTCTTCGAGGCGCCGTAAAGACGCAGACATTTCACATTTTGGAGAACGAGAACGTAGCGCACGATAGATCATAAGCTTGTTCATGTTGTCACATTTTAATTACAATCGGGTAGCACATTTTCTCGCGTTTTAATTACGCCTGCGTTTTTGTCTAACATTCCTCATTTCCATATGTATCATGACGTTTCGCCTAAATGACGCACGTGAGGTGTTTGCTCCCTAAACATTGTCGATTACGTTTTTCAGTTTGAGCGACCACTGGAAAGGAAAATAATTTCTCTTCTGCTGTTGACGTATGGTTCGATGGAGCCATTAATTTATTTCTCGAAATTTTTAATTATAAACTTATATTTTGCTCGAAAATTAGTCATTTATTTAGAACAGTACATTTTTTCGCAGCAGTAACATTCCAATTTTTGAATACAGGCAGTAACAAATTAATTAATTTTTGTTCAAATTCTGAGATTTGAGCTGAAGATTGCTTGCTGAATAATCGTAATTGATATGCCATGTGAGAAACAGAAGATGAGATATTTTTAAAATATCTGCTTTAAAACACATTGCAAACAACTTCTTCACTTGAAATAATTTGCATATTTCCGTTGTGAAACTTATTCGCGAATCAGACGGGTGTAACGATGCGACGACCATTTTGCACGACTCCTTCACATGGTTGCAGCCGCATTGAGAGCGTGGAGCATAACTTTCGTTGTCTCTTATTGTTGGCACGCAGCTGGCATTGTTCAATAATTCACCAAACGGAGTGTCTTGCTTCTTTGTGAAATGACAAATCCATTGTAAAAAAGATTACGACAAAATCGAACATGCAACGAGATACGATTCAACATTGAGATGTTGATACCGTTTGCACTTGTGTGATGCACTTTATCAACATTTTGAATTTTAATATTTTTTTATGATTATTTTGAATATTAATTACTTTTACAAAATGCGTGACATTTCATATCATTCTTTGAAATTATAAATATATGTATAGAAGTAATAATTGATGTAAAAATGCATCGCGATTTAAGCTTACATGTATTTATAAATTTTTATCATATTTATAATTAATTCGTATTTATATTGTTTTATAAAATTTATTAATCTATGAGATTATCATACGAAATAAATGCTCAGTTTGTGAAAGAAATTTGAAATCTTTTTCCATGTACCATATATAAATTTAAAAAAAATATATATATACATTTTTTTACCTGTAAACTTAATTTGTGGAGAGTTTAAAGAAATTTTTAAAAGAAAGCAACTCTAATTAAGTAATAATAAAAGCAAATTTCTTTTCATTGTAACTCAATGCCAATCATAGTGAAGGAAACTGACTCGGCCAATACAACGCAGTATCGATCGATATTCGCGAGTAATGCACTGGCATTATTATGCATAACGATATGCAAATGACAAATTCGTCTGCCAAACATTTGCCACAAGGATATTCAAGTGTCCATCATGGATCTTTACAGTCCCATTCTCAATAAGAACATCGAGTCATCAAATTCCGATTGGAAATCGCATCAAAGGGTCGCCGATTAAACTGCAAATACACATTTGGTTGCACGCTCGACCGCACAATGCGGAGCGTGATTCAGCTAGCAGGTGATTATTATGACGTGTGTTATTTATGCGAAATTTCTTGAATACCATTTCGCTCAATGCCACTAAAGCTCCTGTCCTTCTTTCCGACTGACTTATAACTGACTACTGATAAACCTGAGATAATTCTCAAACAAGTAGTTTATTTGAAACGGATTACCTGGCGACAGTAATACTTTTTTATGATTTGTTTGCATGTTGATGTGACATGATATGACGACACACTTCGGCTAATCACGATGTCAACCTGCACTATAACGGTAGCAAAATTAAAAATTAAAAGTTAAATTAGTGCACCCGATGAGTACTGTGATAAATAGATAAAAAATCTCGTATTTCTTCTAGTACTCGGGTTGAAAAATGTCATGGAAAAATTGTTCGCTAGGTCGCGCGACAAATGGAATCGCGGTGAAAGAATATCCTACTCCGTTTCAGCTTCGTTTGATGAAAATCGTTAATTGCGCTGATATCAAAGCTATATCTTTTGTGATTAGAACTTTGAATTACAAGATTAATCAACTAAATGAGTCATCAAAGCAACTCATAAAGAGATAATATATATTATTTGATTATGTTTCTCTCTTTTCAATACCCATGTAATAATTCTTTAAACTGTAATTATTAAACTCAGATTTATTTTGAAATTGAAGTTTATAGCAATTTAATGTAATTAAAAAATATAGAACATGTTATAATATAAGACATCTCATTTCGCTATTTTAAGCTTTCAAGATTATAAGATTCAAGGTTTAGAAGTAGAAGAATTGAAAGGCTTCGCAATAGCGGGTGCCTTAAGTCGATTAGAATTACAAGCGTTTAAAGAGCAGTAGCGATTCTTGATACGATGCCACGATAACAACTAGAAAAGAACAAAGAAAGACAATGATCAAGGAGAAGTGGTGCGTGCGTACGTAACCGGCATATGAAATAAGTAACTCTTTCACCTTGCATTTAGGCACAGTATACATCAATATCGATTATTGAGCATCGTGGAAAGAACCGATGGCATATCTGATCATTTCACGTGAGTTTCACATATGCGAGTCAGTTACCATTCTTTTTGACGTGTTCCACGTATTTGACACATGGTCGTTATATCAACAATAAATTTTACGATAACTGAAAAGAGAATGGAATCAATATCTTTCATGTTGAATTCTTGTCTAATTGAAATGAAAAAGCTCGAGTCTTACATGGGAGTCATGTAATTGAATAATAATTACGTATACTAGCAAAAGATAATGAACGCGTATGGCTGACAGTAGATCACTATGCTTAGGAAAACGTTACGAAACTACCAGAAAATAATGTGAGTAATGATATGTGACCAAGCAGTTATCGAATACATCCTATTATGGTGCATATTAACGTCATATTCGAAGCTACCAAATCACGTCATATATCTAATTATAAATAAATAATGAATCTTTTCGTAAAAGTTATAATCAACAAAATTAATTAAGATTAATTTTGATCACTTATTGAGCACAATTATCAAGAAAATTATATTCTTAACACTAAACCTATCGACACTACATATATATCTATTTCTACCGTAACCGATCTTAAAAAAAAGATATATTTGTTACAATTGAGTGTAAATAATATATAATTTCATACTGGATTAAATAATAAATAAAATAATTTTTACGAAATGATAAAATATTTATTTATTTTTTTTTTTTAAACAGTCGGTTGTAGTAGGTTTAGTGTTAAAAGGGATATTTCTTTCACAAATATTTGTACATACATATATGTATTATTTTCTAACGGCAAGCACTTCTCACGCTTGTGTATACGATGATAACAGACACAGCGTATTTTCTCTCGACCACACATCATATATTTAGTAAAATAACTTTTAGATAAGATAATTGATGCACGCATTCGGCCTATCTTAACAATCTGCTCTCGCGAATTCGAATGTATGGGGGGGGGGGACAACGGCCTATCAGCACTATTCGATGATGCCTCAGGTTGCCTCTTCAAGTACTGTCTCGAACAGGATTCTCCGAGTATTCGCGCGGCCGCGTGACACGGTGCAACTCGCAATTGGCGAATGCAATTTCCGAGGCGCGTTTGTTGTGTCGATAACGGGAAAAGCCTCTCTTTGCGGGGCGGCGTATGGTTGACTAAGAAACGTATTGTGTTGTCGTGTGCAAAAGAACCTGGTAAATCCCGGTTTAGTCTCCCTTCGAATCATCATCAATCAGTAAGAAGTTGCCTTACTGAGCGACCCATCGTTTCTTTTTCAAGAGATTGGTACGTCTTTCCTTCTCAACATTTACTAACGCATTGTTAGTATCTATATGTTACTTCTTATTGTTAGATTGTCGTACTATTGTGTGCGATTAACGATTGCATCATTGTTAATTTTAATTTTATTTTAGCAATTTTTGATGTTTGAATCCTCGCAATCATTATACAAAATATTCGTTACACTTTCGGAGCTATGAGCTACATTGTGTTAATTGCGAGAAAATTGTGCAAACCGCTCTTTAACAACATTACCTTTTACATTTTAGAATATATTTCATTTATTTTAAACATATAAAAGTTTCGGTCTAGTCTCTACTTGCTAAAATGTCATCATTTTTATCGTTATATTTTATTATTTTTGTCACGCAACACGTGTGATAATATAAGTATATAATTGGCTGAGCACTTAAAAGATGCCACTTGATTATTTTAATTATTTATCCTTGACATTCAAATAATGTCTTTTGCCATGCCGGCCGGTCGTTTTGTCGAAAGTAATTTATATGCCAAGGAAAAAGTTCTCCATCGCTGGAAAACACAGTGACCCAGTGACACATGAAACACAGTCATTTTACCGGTGTAGAACTTTCATTTTTCTGTTCGTGAAAGTGTGACTTACGTTGTTTAATTTTTCCAAATTAATAGGAGCTTTTCCCTTTTCGTTAAATTCGCGCGACAATAAACTTCACATTCAAGCGGACCAATGTAATCAAGCATACATCTAATCACATATCTTACGACTTATTATTTTCCGCCTGATGCTTCGTATAATGACGTTTCCGAAGGCAACTATAAGTCATTTATGTGTTACATCAATCGTCTTATCCTGAATTATTGTGGATTATTTTCGTATTGAATGTATTATGTACATTTAATACTAAAATGATGCAACACACAATTCCACATAAAAGTTAACAACACCTTCTTTTCTATTTACATATATGTACAGCTACAAAAGTTGCGAATATCGGAATTAAACTATTGTAAGGAAAATGAAGGCTGTGAAACAATCGAGGAAAATTATTACATAACTTTAGAAATAATTTGTATATAATGTGTATGCATTTTTCAAGTATATGAATAGATTGCATTGTGTAATCTCTCAGATAATTTTATAAAATTGAAGAGAAGCAATAATTTGGTAAGATTTAACAAAATTGAGAAGAGAACTCGCGGAAATGGACAAATGGGAATTTAAGGAACGGTGGGAGAGTACAACAGGTGCACGCGCGCGTATTTGAGGCGCCGCGCCGCGATTTTGGTCTCGTGCGTGTGCAAGATTTACACGCACGTGCATGGGTGCCCTGCGGGGCTACCTGTTCACTTGACGGCGACACGGCACGGCCAGTGACACAGAAGAGACGCACAGAGGGGACAGCAAAATCGAGAATGTGAGAGAGAGAGAGAGAGAGAGAGGGGTTTTGAGGTGGTGGAGAAGGAGGCGGAGGAGGAGGAGAAGAAAAGGGAGGTAAGGTAGGAGCATACGAAGGTGCACTGTGCGCCGCGTGTACAGAGAGAAAACGGCAGCCGCGACTCGCGCGTATACCGAACCCGCGGAGCCGAGAATCGGCGAACCGAGAACCGAACGGCAAGAACCGCTCACCGATTCCAAAGTCCGCCGACAGTCAGGCAGGTTCAGTTGTCTCCGAACCCCCGAACTGTTCGGACGCGTTTTCCAGAGGTAGTTTTTCATCCCACGGCGCGTCCGCGAACACGCTTCTTCCGCGATCCGCGGTTTCATCTTTGACACGCGCGCACACACACACACACACACACACACACGCACACGCACGCACGCACACACACACATACACACATACACACACATTAATTAAAGTGCTCCGAGAATTCAATTCGACCGACGAGTGAATCGGATCGATTCGCGAAACAATTCTTTCGTCCGACGTCACGAGAACGGGGCTCGCCACGGCTGTCAACGTAGAGTTTCCTACCCTTTGCTGCGTCGATAGAGCAACCCCTCGCGAGAACCAACCACCTGTCTCACCGTCCACCGAGACGAAGGGGAACGCGAGATCGTCGCTGATTCGAACGATCGATTTGCTAAGACGTGAGTATTGTGACGGAGGGATCTCACAGGGTTGACCCACGAAGAGGCCGGCTATTCGTCGCCGACTGCCGTGAACTCCGAAACCGTGAACCCTTGGCGTGCATCATCGTGCACCATGCGCGTAACTGCTCACCAATGACTTTTAGCTGATTGAAAGATAATTCTGTCTCGCGTTTAGAAAGTAAAGATGCCTAAGTGGGGATCGACGCACCGCGATGGGGAACGAGAATACGGATAACGCGTATCCATTATTAGATATTTACGGCCGGCACGAGAGTGTGCAAAATCAGGTTATTGAAACGTTCCACGCTGAACCGTACAACGCAACGATAATGTAATGTTATTTCATATGGGATCGCGCAATTATGCTCCAATATTCGCGATCCGCTCGACACAAATACAAAAATACTTTCAAGTATAATATCGAGCTATTTATTATATGTCACTTGATGAGATGTACAATTTTTTTTAGTTTGTCGACATGTCATATAAATAATAAAGACATTTGCATCGTACGATAAATTTTTAGCCGTAGGAACGATATAATAAATAAAAAATTGAAAAAGAGTGAAATTTTACAAGTGATGTAATCTCCAGTTATGTATAACTTTTCATGATATTTTATTCTCAAGTAACAATTATGCTAATTATTTGCATTAGTAAAAGATCTAAAAGATAATGTGTCACTTTCGTATGATCATTTATTTAATGTTTTATTTCTCTTACAAGTGTGAAAGTAATGTTCTCTGAGAAAAATATTATATAAATATTAGGTAAATACCGTACCGTGTAGAGTTAAAAAGATCTGGTCGCTCTGCAGTAAGAACGTCGTACGTCATTTTGCGCCTTCAACGGTTTATATGTACATCCGATCGCTATAAACAATCGTGATACTGGACGCGCTTCGTTTCAGCGATGTGGAGTTAAGAGCTCCAAGTTCCAAGATATAGCACACACTCGATACTGAGGAAACGTAATATAGCTGCTGCGCTTATTCTACGCGCTTATTTCAGAGTAGAGTTTCGATAACGAATAGATAAACCCTCTTTGCTTTGCGCATGGTAGTGTAGCAACATGACGTTTATATTGAGTTGCATAACTTATTATAAATCGCGTTACTTTTAATCCTGCCATGTTGCATATGACCATTATGCTCAGAATCTTGTAAGCGAATAGTTGCATCGTTTATATTGTTGTATTTAGAATAATTAAAAATGAAACATTGAATATGAATTTTAGAATTAAAACAAAGATATATAATTATACTTTTGAAATAGTAAATAATACGTACCTAAAAAATATATTTCTGCAAATTCTCGTAAAAAGGAAGAAATAATTTAGTTTCTTTGGAATATTTTATCGTCGAATTTTGATATACGAAAGAAATATAGACACACACACACACACACACACACACACACACATACACATACCCATATACAATTTGTATATATCTGAGAAAAAAGATAATTAATGGAAAAGACAATAAAACTAATGATTTTGCGTTGTAATATATATTTATAGATGCAGTTCATAAATGCTTTCACTTCGTATAAATATATGTATCTGTAGAGAGTTGCACATGACTTGTAGATGATCGCTCGATTGCATATTTCATATATGACAAATCAAAAATTTTGCCCACATTAGAATATTAAGATATCCAACCCGTTAATATGTCTGATTCCATACTAGGTTGTTGTTTTATTGTGTTCAACATCTATTATATCAATTATGTTTTCTATTGTAAAATTACGTTAGAAATTCTACACTGGAGATGAATTACGGAAAGTGTTGTTACCTAACTAATTTCACTTTGCCTACCATAAGATCTGAACTTTGATTCGCCAGCGATTTCATCGATATTTCATCCGGACGTAGCAAAAGCAAAGCTCTCGTGATCCTTTCTAAAGAAATATATGACTACTTTAACATGTAACATATTTTAGGTAGGCACCAATAAATTTTCTTTTGTTGTTCGTGATATTAGGATTCTCTTTGTGAGTATAATTTCGTATCCACAAAAGTTTTTCTGATTTTTAGAATTACAATGTGAGAATTCAAGAATTTCAATGTGCACAAAAGTTCAAAGCTCGATTTGCAGAATTCAAAGGATTATTAATTTTATTATTATAATTTTCGTCTCGCGCGCGGTTCGAGAGAAAATAGTAAATACCTATATGACTCTATAATTAGCAATGAGATGCAATATTTTTCAAGGAATAATTTCCATTGAAGGACTACTTTATCAATTTTGCAATAAAAAAGAAAGATATATAACATTCGCCTACATATTAACAGAAAACCAATTGCGCTAACACATTCTATACAAATTACTTCTATTAATATCACACGGCTACGTCTGGGTCTGTGTAATATCGAGCGACGAGACGACCAGGTAATGACTAATTAAATCCGCGCGAAGAATAATGAAATATTTCAAAAACCGCAGGGGAGACGTGCGCTATGATGCGCGGTAATGTAACGAGGCAGAATAGAGTTACGAGAGCATCTAATGATCGCTTAATACACAGCGATCTTTCACAATGTTAGAAGCCATACGTATGTATAATCACTCGTGCACATGTACGTTGGTCTTCCTGTTTTTGAGCGCGCGTCCCTTAATCACCCGAAATGTAAAGATTTACAGTGTGCTCGATACGCAACATTCACAGATGCTGAATAATAATGATTTCTTCCTCTTAACTACAATATATCGCACATAGTTTGAAAAGCTCTAATTCTTTTATCTCTTCTCGTTTCGTTCATACTCTGCGGATGTTACTTATATGTTATGAAATCTTTAACGATACGATGTGTTCAAAAGACACGAGGGAACCAGTGAAATCGTTAAGACTTTTATGACTGTCAAGTGCGACATAAAATTATGCCGTGTGTTTAAAGACATCGTAGTTAAGGAATAGAGATAACATTACGTTTTCCGGTTTACTTGATATGCAAGTGCAAGTTCGTTGAAATACAAAATTACTCGTGTACATGTTATTGAAACAATCGAAAAACTCATTCTTGGAATCTTAGAAATAACGCTAATAAATCATCTTAGCTGCAATTTACAACTGCAGATGTTTTACTAGATTATATACAAGATTGTATATCAAGATTATATACAAGATATTTTCCAAATTAAAAAATGTATAACGATAGATTTTGTGTGCTGTTTACTTCATCAATATATGGCAGCAGTTGAGTTTGATCATTTTATTGAGTAATTACATAACTTTATTAACGCTCAACAGTAGGCGGTTTGAGGATTGAGGCTATAATTTATTTTACAGATAGGTCATTATGTCGATTTATCATATTTGATGCATTCACGCTTAACAAGAATGTTTTGATCATTATTGTACAAATGTCATAATAAATAAGGTAGGCGCATTTGTCTATGTTGTTAATCTTTCTGCAGTCAACACGAGTAGTCTCCCGACTACTCGTAAAAATTACTTTTTAATTAAATTATGTAGAATATATATATATATATATATATAATTATTTCCTGATTAAATTTTAATAATATGTTCTATTTTAAATTAAGAGACACGGTAAAGTACATGCCGCCCACTACACGTAATGAGATACAAAGTGTCTTTATACTTGGAATATCAAGTTGAACGGAGATATATTTATTTATATTACGATGATATATTTACGATGATTATATTATATTAAATGATAAATAAAAATGGCTAAGCCTAAGAATGAAATTTTTAATAAACGCAAGGGATTACTTGGGATCCTATTATGTGTAATAAAAATATCTTAATTTTTTTACATTGCATATATATTAAGAGAGATTTTTAAAATTTATATATACAGCTAGCCAGAAAGTCAAATTGAAATTTAAACAGATTTACGGAAAAGTCTTTCACACATATATGTAACATCATTGTATGATTCGTAGGAGAGAAAATAACGTCTCCATTTGTCAGTAAATCTCGATAATCGAGACTTGATATTTTGAGTACACATACTTTAGCAAGTAGTAGACAGCACACAAATCTCGCGTAACGGTTATTACGTTTACAGTTAGTTTTACACCGTTCTCGCAGAAGTGCTAATAACGACAGTTATTTTCCTCTGGATCGAGCGCAAGATTGGACACTGTGACCAGTGCACAATGAATCAAAGATTTTTGCCTCGAGCATCGTGTGTGATCTGTTATGATCTTCCACGTGAAGACTACATATTGATGAGGGCACACCTTACCAGGTGATTCGTTGTGAAACGGTTGTAACATTCGCGAGCTGATCGTTTCACGGACTTTCTAAACCATAACGAATATAGTATCCGGCCACGTGCGTGCATTTGTCTCGCGCGTCTCACAATCAGTCAGCAACTCAGCACACGGCGGATAGATGCAGGTGCAATAAAGTGTACGAGTGGGCGAGATGTATGTACATACGCGCGGTAGTGTATTGGGCGAGCGTATTGGCGCCGATATATCGATAGGATTATCGTCAGCACGTGTTCGTATACTACCGTATTGACCGGCGCGGCGGTTCTTAATTGTTTGTATGACAAAAGTTTCAAATTCATGCAGATTTCGTTGTCGCTAAATTCTTATTAAAGACTATTTTGAAATGGCTTTACTCCATTCTTGATGGATCAGTTTTGTCTATTTCAGTCCAGAAATGTTGAAAGAGTATGATTTAATCTCGTTATACGTAGGACGAGATGCATATAACTACGATTGCTATATTTAATTTGCGATTGCATACACAGATACGGTGGAATTAAATTGCGAGAGTGAAAACGCGAATATGAAAATTAATTAGAAAAACGAGTGGGATCTATCGCGTGTTCTGCGCGTATTCCACATTGTATTCGGAGAGCCATGCTAATGTCAAATATGCGTTGGGCATTAGGCGAATATTAGGGCATGAGGCGAATATACGTACGATCCGTACGGTTGAAAATTGTTCAGAGCCACAATTATATTTCCCGCGTATTATTTTCCGATTCGCTGCGTTTAGTCACACTTGATTATACGGCATGATAATACGGCATAACTGTGCTATGTAAAAATGATGCGAAGCATCTTTACCAGGATAAATAGATATTAGGCTGTTCGAACGCCGCGTTTTGCACCTTTCATAGTCCTTTGTGTATCGAAATCGCCGAGGTATGTCCAACGAATGCTATTGAGAAAGCTAAATCCAATGGAGCGCCGTTTGTAATCAACATTAGCCCAATTTAACGGGTAAAACAATGCGCTGACGCCGACCACTGATGCATACGTGACGTGTACGTACTACGTCACGGCATGTCATGCAGCTGAAGTTTCCATGTGTATAAATAATATGAAATTCTTCCGCGACCGAACGTGATATACAAATGAGTATTTAATGACACGTAACGATGTATCGCAAATATACAGATTTTTTTATATTGCGATGCTATTAAATTTTGAATCGTCAATAAATTAGTTGATGCATATCTACTGAATTAAATAGACAATAGCAAAAGTAATATAAATCCAAAAATTATTTTAAAGTTAATTAGATAAATAAATTAACTGTCGCACGAATTATTTTTTGTGAAAATCAGTCACGAAAAAAGGTATTTGTTCTTAAGTCTATAATTAGATAGTCACACTGCAAAATGATTCTAAATGTTTCGCAAATATGATAAAAATTACATTACTTATTTCAAGTAACATTATCTTGTCGGACGTACATATGTATCTGTCCTGTTAAATTCTCACGAAGCGAGTGACATTTCGCGAGAAACCTATAAAGATTTTATCGATTTACGGACATGATTTAGAGAGAAAAATTGACCTAATATTAATAAATATCAACGTCGGAAGACTCACGATGCGACCACATGCATTTGCATGCGCGAACGACGTGTATTTCTTAAGCATGCATGTCGAACCAGCGACACGTAACACTCAGTGACTTCTTTTCGCAAGGACCTTCCACGTCGTCTCTGTGTATACAATGGATCGGTGTCATCTCTGATCCCGTATGTGTAATGGGAGAAAGATATTCGCGTTGTAGAAATTTGCGTCGAAGGTCAGCTGAAACTGCAAGGAGTTTCCTTTCGTTTCCTATTTCTCGGTGGAAGGATTCGAAGAGTCAAAAGAAATTAACGTCATAGATTTCGATTCAATTAACACTTTTTAATATTACTTAATATTAAAGAGATCGAGTTTCATTGTTGATTAAGTGATATCGGTGAACATGATTACGCTCGTAATGAGTCATCTTTCATCGGGCGTATTAAAAAGACTGTCTCTCTCTTTTTCTGTATTGAAGAACGATAACGGTAATTATGTAGAACGAATGGCGAGGTTCTTTAACCAGATCGTTTTTCGCTGATCGATAACAGACAACGGCCGCGGGTTTCGATTACCGTTACAGACCAGTTTATCTTTCTTGCGAGTCGCCTAATGACATGCGTGACGCCATCTGATCGATCGATTTGATCCATCAAGAAAGTATTCCCCCCTCTCGGGTTTTGCACACGTGCACTCTTGTTTCTCACGATGATCGATGACACCGATCGGCAATGATGTAACGCGTAATGTGGTAACTAGTAAATTCTTCAATCAATGATATTTAATTCTGAACGATTTTTTCTCGGATGAAAAAATCATTTGTTTTAATATCATATAATATTTTCTGTGAGAGATTATGGATTCTCGAATAGAAACAGATCATAAAGATAATCATAAAAAAAATAAGAAAAAATATGTTAGTTATACTGTAATTTTAATAAAGTCACTGTAAATTTATAAATAATACTATGTGTTTCTGCAGTTTTCTGTTTAATCGTGAAATATTAAAATATTAATTTGGAATTGCCAATTAGCAATTTCTTTATTAATTAATTTTATATGTAAAACAAACGCGTTGGCGTTAGTATTTTAGATTGATAAAGAACAAAATAGGTTGCTAAAGGGTATCATTTATTATTTTAATTTATATCTCAATTAGGTGCAAATACATACGCAGTTGCCGTAAATATAATGATAGCTTAAAGTGCCGAAGAAAAATTACAGAGTCAACTGTAAACTTCTACCGGATACTTCTAATCACTTCATGAACATAATAGCGTATTTATTGTCATCAGAAATCATTAGTAAAGTGTTTCATCAAGTTGGATATTATATAATGCTATATCGTTTAAATTGCCGTGCATGAAAAGCAAAGATGATGCATATCCTGTTAATTTCCTCTGTTCTTCGAGGAAATCTAATAAAGAATTAAAACAAAAAGTATGGATTTTATTTCATAGTGTGATAATATTATAAATTATTTTAGTAAATAATTATCGACATATCTTTTCTGATGTCATTATAATCAAGTGTAATTTGTAACAAATATAAATTTTAATTTATTCAAATTTAAGTTTCCGCATAATAATTCTGCATAATAATTATTAATATTTTAGATGTTACAATAAAAGATATAAATAATACAACATGTAACAGAATATCTTTGACAAAATTAAATCCACGAGATATTGTAATGTAGATTCTTGCCGTTAATGCTGTTAAAGTTATGAAATACATGGTTTGCATCACGATGGAAATGTTTTATTGTTTTTATCGGCAATTCGTATGCACGTGGAATGTAAAACTGGAGCATGACACGCGCGCACGCGCGCGCGATTCGGAAGGTTATTGCCAAAAGAAGATGTATAATGAATCCGAAGGATGGTACTCGCAAACGATTTGTTTGCAATAATGGCCATCCGGAGTCAATAATTTAAAAAATCCTACGTTTTACCGGATCGGTATCGTGCGCTCTCTCTCTCTCTCTCTTTCTCTCTTCGTTCGGTTTACCCGGAAACGCATATGCTCGGATTGATCAATCATCAAGAAATGAATGGGGAAAACGGTTGGCAATTTAATAACGCCTCGGGATAGACCGCATACAGGATCGCTGTCCTGTGTAAATAGCTGCATTCCAAAAGATTCTTTCGCGCGCTCGCTCGCGTGTTGTGGCCTCGATTCACCGCCACGGCCTTCTCAGATTGTCCTCAAACGTTCGTAGACTCCCAACGAAACGATGCGAAAGTATACCATTAATGAATTTTACTCTTGTACATGGAAATTTGAATACGTTATTTTTTCGGATTTCTCTGAAATCACACACATTTCTAATATATTTAGAGTCGTTAATTCTTTTTAAGTGTACGCAATTAAACAAATTAAACTTTATCATTATTATTATTACTATATTTATTATATAATAACGATATATTATTATTCTATTATTAATTTATCTGTACAATTAATGTTAATTAGTGTGAAATATTGCTTGTTCTCCTGCTTGAAAATTATATTTCTAATTTCTTAATATAGCTGGGACAAGTGAAATGATTAGCATTTTAATGTTTTTTTAGCAAAATATAGATACGTTATCTTTTATAATGTAACAATGCAGGAAACATTGAAAGCACATAGTTGTTTTGAGATCGCATAATATCTATAATTACAAAAATTACATCTTTAGCAGAATTCAAATGCACTCTGGCAGTAGTACAGATACAGTATGAGTGAGCCTTATATCTGATAGTAAGGGGAAGGGAGAAAGGCGAAGGAAACGGAAAGAGATTGAATGCCGGTCAAGCCGCTTTGCCTGTACCTTATCTTGACCACGGACTACAGTCCAGTTCGCTTTAAATCCATCTATATGAATTTTTTTACTGAGATTTTTTCAGATATCAGTAATTTCATTGCTATTAAGATATTTCGCGGGTATGTGACACATCGAATAGACAATTAATCAAATAGGTATTTATATGAAGGGCTCTTCTTTGATTGCTAGAATTGCTGGAATATTTCGAATTAAACAACATTTTATAGCTAATATTAATATAAATTATTAGTGTACACACACACACACACATACACACGTGTAAAATCTGAATTAAATTAAATCGAATCAGTAATTTTTCGGTATAATGCAAAATTCATGAAGCATAAAGTCGAAAGTTCTTCTCCGTTCTAGATGATAGAGCAACTAACGCGCGGTCATTGCCTTCGTTTGGAGAGTTTGATCGGCAGATTCCATGATACCAAGAAACGCAATCTTCTTGGTTCAAGTTAGCTCGAAGGCAATCAGTTTTATCGAGTGTCAACAGAAATGAAATTATTCAAATACTAATATTGTTAAATGAAATTAAATGGATTAGACTTATTGCAACAAAATTTAAGTTATGAAAAACATTGATCGTTATTTTAGTTTTAATTCTAATTTTTAAATCAATAATCATACCATAATCTTTAATCATACAAGCTTAGTGTAATTTATATATTATTATAATTTGAAAAAAAATTGTATATTAATTTTTAAATACACCGTAGTATTTTTGTTAGTTGCTTATTCTACATGACTCGGTTTAAATTTCATGTACTGCATGTGCGCCACGTTTCGTACTTTTCTCTTTCATTATATATTATTATTTAATGAAATCTCAGAAAATATATGAAAAAGTTTAATATAAAAGACTATTTTAGAAAACTAATAAGTTTTTTCCATGATATAATCACATGTCAATTTAATTCTCAAAACTCTAGCAGCACATGTTACTGTTTATATATGTTTCCTAAATATATGTATATAAAACATTAGATACATTGAGGAATATAAAACGTATATGAACACTCGAGAATTAATTTTTCTACGATTAATTTTTTTTGTACACACGTAGCAAATCTGATGAATCTTGATGAATCTACACATAAAACTGACAATATACGTATATTGATTTCTCTTTTATTATGTTCTTTCACATAATAACCGAATAGTAGTGTATATTACCAACGTTCGAAAGAAATGTTTATGCCGATATCATTCTGACATATTGACTCGAAGCGCCTTATATGCTCATGGATAATCAACTACCGCGCTTAATACCAAGTTCACGACTCTCGAATGCTGCCCGTAGCCGTTAATAATCCACTGATAACACCGCGCTGAGTCAGCGGTGTGTGCATTACGCAGCTTCGCCGCTGATTGTACGGAAGAGCTTGGCTGTGAAACAACGACAAAACATTTTTGTTCTGTTTATTTAAGAGTGATAAAAGGTCGTAATTAATTTTTCTTTATTTTACTGTAAAGAGAGGAATTATAGAAAATAATATACATTTAAGATAGTATGGTACTAATGATATACCACGCATGAAAATGATAAGATGTATGTGATAAGATTCTTTCTCTTTAGGCTTCGCCACTCAGACGAGCATATCGATATAAATTATTATATCGATACATGATTGACATCGCATGCATTTTCGGTGACGTATGTCGATGTCAGTTTGGCGAGACCGGACGAACGCGATCGTGCGCTGCGTTCTACCGTTGCATAATCGAGGTCGACCTAATGAGTAATCTTCAACACTTCCAAATAGTGTGACGGCCATTAAAATGGCACCTCGTTTATGGTAGCGGAATTTTTTATTTATCTGCTTTCATTTATCTTATCTTTAAGATTTTTCCATCGCTGATTCGTTGCACGTAAGGTTTCTCACCATCACATCATTTCTCTCCATTTGCATTCTGTAGTACCGTCGTTACATTCTCTCGGGTACTTAATATTCCTCTCCCTGTATTTCACGATTTTCGTATAGAATACGCGAATGGTGGAAAAACCAAGAATGGCTATTCGAAAATAGTCGTTTGAAATAGACGTGTGGGCCGCAAGGAGTGGTCGATTATTCGTTGTAAGCGCCATTTAATTGTGATGCATGTCGTGACACGTGTCACGGCAATGCGTGGCATGGCACGACCGGTCACGCATTCACGTTGATTACATCGACGACATGCGAATCTACAAGCACTCTCGTACGTGTCATCTGAGCACCGTTAATAAGATTGCCAAGACGAATATGTGAGGGATAAATGTATCGCGAAAGAGCTTTCCTTTACGTAAATTTAGTAATTAATATACAACATATTTTTTATCTTATCGTTAGATAGTTTTTTCGTCTGCGATTGATCATTTCAGTGATTAGTTTGGATGAGGTCATAATGAGGATAACCACGGATGATTGTTAATTGCCTACAATCATCAAACGGACAACTCGTTTCAATTACTACAGCTTAAGAAGCGTAAAAACCGGAATTGAAAAGATGTAGACGCGATAATTTGTGGTACTGCTTTACGCCAGGTACACAGAATCGATATGACATTCAATTCCGCAAATGTCAATGGTAATTGGAGAGCATATTATCGATCATTGTAATACCGAGTATTCTTTATTTCCTATGTGATGAGAGTTTACGATCGACTCCCTTACCATTGGTTTTCAGTGTGATTGTAGATAATAAATGTAGAATCGGACATTTTTCTGAAGATATACATATACGCTTTATCTGTATAATATATCCTTTTCCATGAAAGGACTCGTGTAACATACACGATCGCATTTACGTTTCGCGAAGAATCATGTGTACATATGTGCTATAATGTCGGATATACACAAATGTATTCGTATTTACTTTTGCTACACGGTCGCACGAAATAATCGTTTCGCTCGTACGATGGGAGTTACGTAAACGAGAAAATGGAACACTGACGATAGTAAGATTAGTTACACTCTACAGAGCTCTTCAGATAGAAAAGAAAACGGCATTATATATATGGTATATCTGTTGGTTGAACAAATTAAGTACACGTCATTACAGAAAATAAAAAAAAACGCATTTTTGTAAATACAAATTTCATCGATTTAATAAAATGATAAATTTCAACTTGTATTTCTAAAGCTAATCTAAATAGAATATATTTTCTCTATTAATGGAATAAATTTAAATTATTAACATAAAAAATATAGAAAGAAGAGATATTGTAAACATATGTTTAAAGATTATTCGTGAATATATTCAATTTTTTTAGCTCATATGTAAATTTAGCCTCGTATGGTTGTACTGTTATACAACTTGTGCGTCATCAATCCTGCAAAAATGCCGAATGGAGAGAGGATAGAGACGGAAAGTAATGCATGGGACAATTTGAATCGACCGAATGTACCACTTAAATTTTTAAGCTTCACAGTAGAGTTGCCGGCGATGGCAAAAGCTGGCGCAAAGCGGCGGCTCTGTGAGGTTACTCGCAAGGACGTCCACATATGTAACTCTCGCGCCCGGCTTTAACTAAATCCAATCGGCACGTCTGCTCGCGCGATTCGAAAGTGCAAAGCGAATGGAATTTTTTTCCATCCCATTCCTCGCGACGATGCTCTCCCGCCTGCGTTCGATTTCACCGCGCGAAAAAAAAAATTCCATCCGTTTGTGTTCCCAATCGCCACGGAGAAGAAGCGCGGCCGTTTCGCTAGGCGAGACATCTCCGGGCTCGAAGAATCGCTAGCGGGCCGTTTAAGTGATTAGTATAGCCTGTAAAGCAACATTAAAGAAAGAATCACTTCGTTTTGCAATTCTTTAAAGATCAGTCTTGGCAATTTTTCTCTCTTGATTCGTATGAAATGTTGTAACATTTGACGGCCTTGAAACATATTCGTATTTCACATTTATGTTGCTAACATCCATTTATCTAAGCTTATTTTATCTGATCTTTAACTGCATACCTTTCGTAGAACTTTTAAGCGGTTTCTTCTTTACTAAATTTTTGAAAATTTAAAAACTTTTACTATTTAATGTTATTAAATGTTAGGGCTTAAACAATTAGATTTAAAGCGAGCCGATTTAATATGTCTTATGTATTTTGCCATTTATATCTTACGAGAGCTTTAGGATCTTTTTATGGACTTTTTTTTCTTTATGATACTCGGAGGTAAGAAGTGATATTACCTGTCCTTGTGGTGAATCGTTACAAGTTTACTTGTACACACGTTCTCGACTATTGTGCACTCGCATAATACGCGACTGTCGGAGATATCCCGCTAGGTAATTACGGTAAATCTTGATTTGCAAACGATACGCTTAATGACAAGGTAAGAATAATTAAAAATCCATCTCACGAGAACTCGAATAAAACGGTTGCTTTTCTTAGCCGGAATTACGCCTTTTTTTAATTTGTATCTAGATTTCTTAAAGACGACGCTTCTATAAAATCGAGAAGTTTTCGAGGAGATCAGTGGCGATCGATCTAGCAACTTACGGTATTTTATGGATGATGTAAATTCCGCAAAAATGACGGAAGACGTCGGAGAAAACAGGACAAACGGACCGGCTTGGTTACTAAATGCCTTGTCACGTGAACTCGCGTCTGTGGCAATCACGGTTTTCGTCATTGACGGATAGTAACTGCATAATTCGCTCTCGGTGCACGCGGAAAAAATCTAGACACCGTTCGTGTCTTCTGTTTTCACGGGGAAACATGTCAAGGTAATTAGACGTTTCATCACATTGCCGTCCTACGAGTGCGCGACATCGTCTTGAAATTGAATAATCGCCGCAGTCGCCCATCTTCGTATCTCTGCGAGATAGACATCTTTCTCTAGTTGATCCAAAGAGGGGCTTGTAAGGCCTATAGAATAGGTTTTATTGCGTTGTCGTAACATTCATGGTAAGGATATATTTTAGATTTGCGATATTTATCTATCGTTTCTAATTCGCAGAGAGGCCCTCACATGTATCAATGCTTCTTTCTAACATCGGAGTATATTACGACGGTCCACTTATTCGGTGTGATTTATGCGATTATACCGATATATAGGCCTTGGAGCGGAATGCCTTCAGTCGTCGACACCAAACGTATATTACGGATCTAACCGATCCAAACCGGCTTTCACCGGTGAATCGCCTTAATTCCACTGGTTTCTGGTGCTGGGTCAGCCAATCCATTTTCATAAACGAGATTTATTGAGGAGATTTAATGGGTTTTGAGATAAATCGTTGACTTGATCTCTTTTTGCACTTTTCTAATCATACGTCATAGCAAGGCCAAGTGCCTGAAATTTTGCGTTTCTGAAAAATGTTGCAAAGAAAAGAGACAAGACATGAGAAGCTACGCGTTCTTAAACGAAAAAAATTTCTTCCGATGAATTTCTGTGATTTGTATAGAATTATGATGACAGTCAAATCTGATTCATAAATTTAAGAGAAATCATATAATGCGCTTAGAGAGATATTTTTTAATTCATATACTTCGTAATGTAAGGCTGGTAAGATATTCATATTTTGAAATATTAAGTATCTTTTATATTTTGTAGATTTTTATATTTAATGTATATAAATACATACATCTAATATAGAAATCAAGTATTATAAATATATTAAATATTATTGAAGATATACAAATATATGCATATATATTTATTAATCGAAAACTTTTATCTCAATTCTTTCAAATAGCAGCTTTTAAAAACTATATTTAACACTTCTTGGAATAGACGTAACGCGAGAAAAACACTGTTTCTCATTTAGTCTATTTTGTCATTTGACACTTATTGTCACTATGACAATTATTTCATCTTCCATAATAATCATTAGTCTCTACTTTATTTGCCGCCATACAAAAATATCCACGCGTGCAGCGACCGACCGATGCCTCGCAACAAGAGCGTAGAAAAACGTCACGTTGATTATTTTGACGTACGATTGTAACGAAGCGTGTCTATCTCTGTGCCGCATAATTTTCACTGCTAGTGATGCAACAGAATAGGCATGCGATTCGCCACGTTTGCGGTTTAAATAAGTCCACCCGCGTGCACGGTGCAATTTTAATAAAAATATCTGGCACACGATTGAAAACACCTCTTGCGTCCACACTGCACGAGAAATAATAAGTTATGATAGTTTTACAAAAACGCTTTGATCATCTATCTCCTGAGAAACATAACAGCAATTGCGGAATATCTATTTTTGTCATACGATTGTAATTATCGCATGGACATTTCAATTATTTGTACAATGTACGTAATTTTTCCTTCCAAGCAACGTGATTAGCGTTATAGCATATTGGCGTGACTTCAGACAAGTTCGACATGCTTTTTGTTCGTGAAAAAGTCGGCGGCAAAATTATCACGGGCACGAGTAGCAATCGCTTTTTATCGCGCGGGAGATATGGCGATTGTTCAGAGAATCACACTTAATAAAGAACTATCGAGCACGTACAAGTGAAACAGAATCGACTGCGTTCTACTCATTCGCCTTGATACATTTCTTCTGACTTAAGTGCATAATATTTTTTACTTCCTCATAATATTCATTGTTTGAGCTCTCCGAATTTCAACACATTAGAAACTATAATCGTAAATAAAATAAAAATATACAAATTATGAAATTGAAACATTGCTTATATCACACTCTGTACTATCATTTCGCAATATCAATTTGAATATTATAAATAATTAAAAAATTCTAATCATTCAATTATATATAATTATAATACATTTAATTATACTTATAAAGGCTAGTTAAGTCAAAAGAATCACGACATCGCAAAAGTAGCATGTACATTGCATCTTTGCATATTCTGTTCGTCTTCCGTCTTATTTGATATTTGATGTAGTTTAATAAGCATAGATTTTTATAAGATTTTTACTTCAACTAATAAAAAATAATTTATCTTGCGGCTCGCATGCCTATAAAAATCTGTACATACATACATAGTGTAAATGCAACGAACAGATAGGCATACTTACATATATTTCTCTCTGTTCGTTACAGTTACAGTCACATTGAATGTATATGCAAAATTAAACTTGTCATAATGCTTTAATATTATTTCTTTCGTTTGCAATCTATTTTAGACTCATAACTGACGTGGAATTTCTATGAAACAAATGACATAATATAATATAGGAAATGCAAGTACAACAAAGAGAATTATTGATAACTGACCTCTTCAAGAACAGCGCAACGCGTACAATATTACAGATCCTTTTCTGATCATAGTGAAAGATATATCGTCCGTCAGCCGCGATACTTATAATTAGCATACACACCTGATTAATATTTTCGTATCCATTCGCGCAGACATTACACATAACGAGGCGCCCGCGCCGTAGACCAGCTTTAAGAATTACGCAGCCTTGCCGTTCTCTCTCTCGAAAGGTTGCCATTTGTCACGCCGTGTTCACCGCGATCACAGATTCTTGTTTACGTAGCGGTAGCTGAGAAAGTCATAAATACGCATGAATTGGTTCTAATAGTGTATTACAATATTGTACTTATATTAGTTACATATTCTATACACGCTATATGTTGCACTAAAAGCATTCATTAAATCAATCCGTGAGACAGATAATAATAATCTAGCTAGTCGGATTAATCGGTCCATCAAGCGATTCTTTCCATCTACCCTACGTTTTTTTCTTTATATTACATTTACTTATCATTTGAAAAATCTAATGCAAAAGTGATAAAACACGAATGGAAACTGTACAGATCTTTTAGCTTGTTCCTCCTTCCTAAAAGAAAAGTTATTTCCCGTTATAAATTTACTACTAATTTTTATTAGTTACAATTTTTAATAACAATATATCGTAACAAAATATCGTGAAAAATAAAAAGATACATTATTGATAAATGAATAAAATGCTATAACCAGAAATTAGTATTTAGGAATAAGTTGCAACTGCACAAATCATAAATAGACATGCACGCGATGCGCAGAACCGAAGCGGCAATCTGATAAATAAGCAGCACAGGAAGCAATGTACGCGATCATAATATCGCTGTGTAGTGCATAAAGCTGCACTGACGTGTATGTGTATCTCTGTATACATGAATAATGTCATGTAATTGTGTGCGTCTTATTCACATCAAGAACGGTGACGAAACTCTCATTTAACGTTAACCACAGGTACTCACGCAAGAACGTTTTTATTGAATACTTTCAGCGTCGACTGCAATAATATTGATCATTTATGGATTTAGGGACACTTTTAAATGTTTTTTATTTATATACTTATTTTTTTGTAATGAAAAGCGATGGAGAAAAAGAGAGAGAGAGAGAGAGAGAGAGAGAGAGCTATAGTATATTTTTAACGTACATTAATAATATTCTACGCGTCGTCAATTATTATGCAAATATCACAGATCTACCGACAATCAATCTTTGCCGACAAAAGATTACAACTTGTCCTTTAACTGGTTGCACTTTCCATTGAAATGTCATCTATGTACAGAATGCTTTTTTCACATTGACCATCAACGTTTTACAGTGAATGCTGGAGATTACCATTACTTAATGAAACTTTGCATAATTGTTGAAGAAATGAAACCTGATTAGAACTGCTTAATTTTCAACATGTGAACCATTTAATTGATGTAATGTAATTGTATGTTCAGGTAGCCGACACGTAAAATGGTGGCATCGCAAAATGACGGTGGCAGAAGTATGGGCGGTGGTGGTGGTGACGGAGGCGGCGGCGGTGGCGATGACACGGTTTACACGGTGACCGTGAGCGGGGTCGGTTACAGGAACGAGGGTTACAAGGACGACGGCACCGACGGCATACCGCCGGAGCCGCAGAAGCCGCCGCAGCTTCCGGCGACGGACGACGATACGCAATCGCGAAAATTCAAGCTGTCGCGCGGCGAGAAGTGGCGTATTCTGAAGAACATCGGCACCGTCTCGATCGCCTTCATGGTGCAGTTCACTGCGTTCCAGGGCACGGCGAATCTGCAGTCGTCGATCAATGCCAGTGACGGCCTTGGTACCGTCTCGCTCTCGGCTATCTATGCCGCCCTGGTGCTCTCGTGCATCTTCGTGCCCACTTTCCTTATCAAGAGGCTCACCGTCAAATGGACCCTATGTCTGTCCATGCTGTGTTACGCGCCGTACATAGGCTCGCAGTTCTACCCCAAGTTCTATACTCTGGTACCCGCTGGAGTACTCCTGGGTCTCGGCGCCGCGCCTATGTGGGCCGCTAAGGCCACGTATCTGACGCAGGTTGGCGGTGTCTATGCCAAGATCACCGATCAGCCAGTCGACGCCATCGTCGTACGGTTCTTCGGCTTCTTTTTCCTGGCGTGGCAGACAGCTGAGCTTTGGGGCAATCTCATCTCTTCGCTCGGTAAGTCGACAACTCTACTTCTCGAGTATTAGAATTATTACGGTGACGCTTTGAAAATATAATAGCTCTGTGTTTGAATTTACAAAATTCCCTTTATTCCCGAAATGTTATATATAATTTGTATATTTGAAATCTGAATTGAAATTTGATTAAAGAGAAATAATAAGAAAAGCTTCTGGCACGAACAATATCGAGACACGCTGATAAAATCAATGCAAACTACATTTCTACTTATCAAACCTTTTTTCTGGCGTTTACATCGTGTGTTCACATGCATATGATTAATAGCTATTATCAAGGTCAGTTATGCCGATGCTCCGCGAAAAATCAATTTCTGAGAAATAGAGAATAAAAGTCTCTGATCCACGTCGTTGAAGTTAAAAGTGATTAACGAGCATTTTTCCGTGATTACCGTGGTAAACCATTGTACATATTTTCGCAAAAACAATTCTTTTTCGTGAGCACGTCGTAACAAAGATATTCTCTACATCTCAATATACTATCACCGTCTGTTTTTTCACGCTCAATTACCAGCGACTCACAATATATCCGTTAATGCCACGCAAATATTCCAGGAGAATGTATGCACACATGTGTGTCAGCTTATCAACTTAGACTATGTTTTGTTCATTAACCACACACATTTCTCTCTATACTATAAACAGATCTTAAATCAATAGTACAAACGTTTTTTCCCAAGTTATTCCAACTTATCAGTCTTATACAAAATTGTTAAATCTGATTTTCAATTGAGTGAAATAATCTTTAAAGAGGACACAAAAATGCAGAATATTTATTTACAATTTTTTAATCTCCTTAAATCGGTCAAATTTCGTAATATACAACAGTGCATGCAATACACGCGCAGTGGAAACGGACGTTGCAGTCCGACAGTCTGACTAAACGCTCGGCGCTTCTCCTGACACGCGTTATCCTCGCGTGTTTATACTGTCTCGCTTCCGCTGTGTGCGTGAGGGATAACGTGGTCAGTGAGGGACTTGTCGAACGAGCGAAACCGTGAGAGCGACGGAGAGAGAATCGCACGCTCGCCGGGAAGAAACAAGATTTATCCGGTATAAACCCGCGGCAGTCGGTTTCCGTACTACCTCGTACGCATTCCCCGATACCGCATGTGTCTACATACACACACACACACACACACACGCGCGTCAAGTATCATTGTGTGCCAGTCTTACGTGTGAAGAAACGTTTCTTCGATTTCTTCGCTCGTCGCGTGCCTCTCCTACGACTGATTTCGGTATGATGCCATTTCGTAGAAAATCCAGTAATGCTCCGTGACATTCTAATTATCAAATCGATGAATAGAAAGAGCTACAAAATAGAATATATGTTAAAATTAAAATTAAATGGTAATAAAAGGTTAGAATTTGATTAACGTATAATATACATATAGATAGCTGTATAATCTAGTTAATAATTGTTCTAGATAAATCAAAGAGATAAAATAATATATAAGAATAAATAGTATGCACATAATAGTAAATAAATTTGATATTTATTTAATGATATATTGATACATTTTAATAATAATTAAATTTTAAATTAGAGCGTTCCACTTTACAAAAAATATAATTTCAAATAAGTAGATAGATATGTTCGTCTTAAATCATTTGATGGACAGAGAAAAGTCGATGCCATTGGCGCCAGGCAATATTTGTAAATAACAACAAAGGTCAAGATCGTTTCAAGTCCTTGTCGAGGTCGACATGTGCGCAATATTATAGCACGGAATTATAGCCGGTAGTGGGTATGAAGGTTACAAATTGCATGGGCAGGTATTACTGAATAATTCCTCGAAATCGACGAGATCTTTGTGGAATGATTCGATAATACTTGTAGATAATGAATTTCTTATGCATTATGACATCGATTATGGAGGAAGTGGATTAAATATACCATGCACCAACTTCATTTATATAACATGATTAATTATCCTAAAGGATCCGGTTTATTTTTATCCGGTCGAACTAATTAAAGTCTTAATGATTTTATTTAAATTATAATAAAATGTTAACCTGTAATCTTAATATTAGTGGTACATTTTTGTTACATTATTTTATTTGGCTATATTTAAAATCAATTTTTTTCTCACAGAAAATTTCGAGGAAGGCCATTATTCGTTGCGATCTTTTAATATTAAATATCTCAATAATCGGGTCATGATATTCAAAATGCAAAGGAAGTAAAATTTTTTTGAATTTAAATGAGTAATAATTATTTTATTTTATCTTGTTTTTAACCTTATCTTAGATATTCGTTATGTCGTTTTTATTTAAATTGTTTAACATTATAGAGTTATTAATTAATTTTATTTTAAAAAGTTCCAAATGTGAAATTGAAATTAAAAATACACCTGCGTTTATAAATTTTGTTTATACATGTTTAGTGTCTTCACAATCTTCCAAAACATGATCTGGTTACATATTTCTACTGCACAACTATTTTTAATGTAAGAAAAATAAGAAACATTTTTCACAACATTTGCATAAAATGAAAGATATTGGAACAGAAATTACTTATGATATCTTTAAGAAATATGTCATTGATTTATTACATAAAGTTATATTCCTTGCAATCGCATGACTGGACTGAACGATTTCCGCACGTATCTTCATGCTCGCATGATAACTGCGTTAAAAAGTAGATCGTTCCGACAATTGGTGACGAGTGAGGCCCCCCCCCCGGGCAGGGAGAATCGTAAAACACGACGTAATATTATTAGCGCTGCTCCGGTGAAAGTTCTTTTAGTCGGCACGGATCAGTTAATGTATAAGATTTCAGAATGCTGATAGGTTTTACTTAGAGTTATCGATTAATTCCCGTTCCGTGTGAAGTTACGAATAACAAAATTCCTGGCACGCTGCGGCGCAGCGATAGAAGATGAAAGTCATACGTGTCAGTAGTTCCGGTCGATGATTTAACCGGCGAGAAGCGCGCAGCCGTTAATTTTTCGCGGCGACGCGACGCGACGTAACGCGTATGCCGCAATTTACGTCGGGCAATTTCTCGACACACTCGGAAAGGTTTTATCGTCACGTATAAACGTGCATACTTTGTTACACATTATATCACACGCGCGAATAATGGCACGCGTAAACGTGAGCGGCTTTGGAGCGCGTTCGAGCAACGTGTTGCTCCTCGGGGCTTGCAGCGCGACTCTTAGCCGACATATCCGATTCGATTCATTGTCAGCACATCGAATACCAACGAGATCCTTGGAGAAGGTTTCACGCAAACGAGCGCATTCGAACGCACATCGTGCGCTTCCTCATTGACGACAGACGTGTGCGTGGGCCGCGATGTTTGCCCAGCTGCATGGGAATTTCTTTCTTCGGTTATTTGCGCGAGCATTTCTCCACCTGCGTTGTTTCGCCGATCGGTTCAGTGATCCCGCTCATTAGCGAAATGGAGTTTTTAACAGGACCAGGATTAAAATACTTTTACGACGACGTAAAATGTACGTGAACACGACGAGAGCGGTACATTAGTGCAGGATATGGTCCGTTTATTGCACGAGATTTCTTCGCGTTTGCTTGCAACGCGTGCAGAATCTTCGCAATCTTGGCTGTCTTAATGGCGATAATGAAGCAATCAGAACACACTAGGTTGCGATGTCTATTGCATCCCTGTCAGAGGTAACCAGGTGTGATTTACATTCGACAAAGGTCTTCTCCGGCTTCCACGCGCCGTGAATAAAGGTACAGAGTTACGCGATGGATCCCACCATGAGTGCAACCGTGACCTCGATTGTCGTCACCTCCATCGACGGACGAGCCGATGCGCATAATCGATTTTTCGATCATGGAAAGGCGAGGCGTAGCGTGCATAATGCGCGCGAAGAAACCCCGAGTCCTCAAAATCGATTAGGAAAGAGCCTCGTCGGCAGTGAAACTCGCCCATGAAACATTGATTTACGAAGTGTCCAGCTTCACACGTCGCGTCTCGTTCTCCTTGTGTGCCGGCTCTCTCACAATCGAGACGAGCCGGTACGCCGGTTTCCGGTACGGCATAACATATCGACCTCTCGACTCACCGCTCGCACGCACACACACACACACACACGATTCTTCGAGCACCCGCTTCGAACCGACACATAATCGACTTGGTAATAAATTGTTACGCGTTATCCAAGTACACGCAGTTGCCAAGCAGATCTCTCGCGTCGATATTCTCCTACCGATTTTATTTTTTGACCGTGATATATATGACGGTGATAAAACAATTTCCTGTATAATTTATGTTGCAAGGAGAAACTCAGATTTTGAACTTGTAGAACTGCAATTATGCTGAACGTGAAGTTAATTTATTGCTAATCGCTAATTAAGATCACTCAAGACTACTGTATAATTCTTTTTTTTATGCTTTTAATAATCGTCTATTCAATAAAAAGAAGTCATAATTGTAACAAACCATTTGTATGTAGATTTTTAAGTTATAAATATGAATTATAATATATATTCTGCGATAATATTTTTCTTCTAGAAATTTAACATGAGAATATCTGCTCCGCTGCGAGATGTAAAGAACAATAGTTATTTTTGAGTCGTTTGCATAAGTTAAATCAACTCTTTTTCTTTCAAATGCATTTTCAAAAAGAGTAAAAACAATTTTACAAAACTATTTTTTTACAAAGAGAGATGACAGTTCCTACATGGTTTATATGTTGAATATATTTAAGTACGTATACGTACGTATATAAATTTTAGACTAAATGTTAGATTGTATAAATTTTAAAGTTATTTAATGTCAAATAGTAAAAATGAATTTATAACATAAATAGTCGTAATAATGCTTTTTAATCTCCATCCACAAACTTGTAATAAAACAAATCTAATTTTTCGTTTGTAAATTATAAAAGATTTAATAGTATGCATAAAAAGATATTCTATAAGAAAGAAATTAAATGATTCGTTAGCGCGAATAAATAAAAATTAATGTAAATTTTTCGAAATTGAAACCCAGAGACTTTCTCGATTGCTGTTGCATTTTTCTTTTTCGAATTAAATTCGAAGAAATTTAACAGAGAAAGCGCGAACGTGGTCGAGGAGACCACTCACAATCACAGAGATCACTTTCAAATTGCAGTATTGAGTGATGGCGGACACGCTGACAGCGGCAACAACACCACGATCAACAGCTGGGACAAAATCAAGTTGTGCGGCGCGGATTTTTGCGTCCTTGGCAACGGAGGCCATGAGAATCTGGAGCGACCGCCGGAGTCGGAAATCTACGAAATCTCCGCGATTTATCTCACGTGCGTCATCGTCGCGGTGATTATCGTCGCTCTTTTCGTCGATCCTCTTTCCAGGTGAGTGCCAAATATACGGGAATGAAAGTTATCGGTCGAGACGTTAATCGCTCGAGAGCAGCTCGTTTTTATCGCTTATCAAGTCGTCATCGCAACATCTCGCGACAGAATAACATGTCAAACGAGCAAGGATAGGCCAGCCGTTGAGAAACGTTAGAGAGTAGACAGGCTTGATAAATCTGGTTCTCTACATTTTTATTGATAATTAGAGATAACACGCCGAATGTTAATTAATCGATCGGATATTTACATATTCATATATGCACAGTAGCTGTATCAAATAGCGCTTGTCAGTAATACTTGAATAAATTTTCATGCTGCTATTGAAGCACTAATGTTTAATATATCGCAAATTGCCATCAAGAGATTAGTCACTTGTTATCTGTTTCACTTAAGAAGAAATAAAGCCAAGTAAATTATTTATAAGATATTTTTTCCATATAGATTATTATTAAAAATAAAAATTGTTAATGTATATATTTGAAAGTACATTTAAAAAGATAAAACGGAGAATATATTTCTTGAATTCTATATTAATAATTCTTCGGGGACAAAAAAGTTTCAACTTTGAATTATTCAACATTATGAAATGAAGATTGAATTTTGTTTTTGTAACAAAATGTTATTTTCGAATTAAAAGTAAATGAGGATTTTAATATATTTAATCCGAAACTTAACTGTCTAAAAATATCTATTATTAAAAATATATAAATTATGATAATCTTCATTTCTTCTAATCTTCATAAAAATTTTTATTAAAAACAAAATAGAAAGCCAAATTAAATGTTGCACTCTCTATCCATTTCTATTTTTTTAACGCATCACTGCTTTAAACACATTTTCTACAAGATATTAAATCATTCTATTAGATACGATTGCAAAACATCGGATTATTTCCAGTTTGCAAAGCAGTTAGCAGATTAGCGAATATTTCTCCGGTACTCCCAGATAGATGAAACAAATAGCTTGTTCCGTCTGTCTGCTCCGATATTGATCTATGTGAGTAGGATGCGAAATCCGTTCGCCACAAAGAGGTTTATAATTGTACGTTGAGTCAACAATGAAGCTTACTTGCAAAGGTAGAGCATGCCGTAATTATGCGCCGCATGAAAGGCGACATGCAAGCGGGATGTAACAAAGGAAGCTGCCTCTACCATTCTGTGCCAGTCTGTCTTATCGGTGCGCACGATCACTGACAATGATATATTTTATCCGCGATTTTGCACTGAATTACGCAGCTCAAACTGTCATCGCCTATACGATTGTCTTATGGATATATGGCGATATCACGCGATCGCGTTGTATTTTCGTCGCCGGCTGTTACAAGCATAAACGGCCGAACCAAGCGTGAAAAAGGTTTTTTCTTTCAATTTGATAAGAACGGGGCGTTGTTTTCGTGCGGTGTCATTGACCGCGGCCGAAACAGCAAAACACGCGTCGCTTCGCCACAAAATTAGTAAAGTGATTGAAACCGCGAAAAGCTTTTATTTAATAGACGTCGTCGTTCTCAGAAATCACTGTAATTTGAATCTTTTTAAATGCCACGCGATATATACAGTTTCCCAGGGAAATTAATTCATCAGATTCGCATTGAACAAGTTGACTCACGTTCTCTCTCTCTCTCTCTCTCTCTCTCTCTCTTTTTCTGCAACAAGCAACTCAATTATAGTTACACTCATTGCGATTACCATGTTACTAACGTTATATGGATTATCAGATCGTTCAAAAAATCTAAAAGTCGTACGTTTTTAAGTGTCCGCCTCTTTTCTATCATTTTTTTGTTTTTCAAAAACGACGAGGAAGTAAGTTGTAGCTGTTTTCACGGTGCATCGTAAGCAATTACCGGTTTGCGATTGTATCATCGACGACTCATCAGCGAAAATTGAGAAGCAGAAGACAGTCGAGCGCTTTTGCGGTATTACGAAACGCAGCCTGATAGACGTGATCCGCAAAACATCAGCCCGAATTTCCTCTCCCCCGCCTCCATCGTTTCGGGATAGCTGTAACCATTGCTCTGCTTATGATTGCGAAATAACGTACATCCGACAGGATGCGCCGGTGGTTGCATAACGCTACACGTAGCGTGAACCGTACTTATTAAAAGTCGGTAAGTTTCTGGAGGCTCGCATTGCGTCAACGCTATCCTTCAGCAAAGCAATGCGCCTAGTCTATACTGGAAAAAAAATCTTTGTATTTTTTTTACATCGATTACCGAGAGGTAATTAATTTGCAACATGCAGCTTCTCGCTTATCGGAACCATGGAAAAATAATATCCAGGGGCGTCGGTCAGTATAAAAAGTTGATAAATCAACCGAGTGTCAACCTTGATGTTAGAATTAATAATTCTAGAGATAAATTTATCACGACCCGTAGCGAAACAGAATTATTATAGTTAGCGTTGAATGAAAAGTTTGCCTCGTGGATATGGAGAACATAATAATTCTCTTTTGATGACCTGACGAAATAATTATTGTACTCGTAATTAATTACAGGAAATGTATAAATCTAAAACTGCGCAATGAATATGCCAATAATTTGAAAAAAAAAAAAGAAATTTAATATGATGGCAATGACAAAATAATATGCCGATGTGATAGCCTTGTTTACGGTTAATTTGCGCGCAAACACTTGCGCAAATACTTGGACCACTTTAAATATATTGCACGATGCTGAATAATATACCGGATGTGTCCCAATATTATTCGCGGAATCGTCGCTTCATTTCTGTCACCGGTAAAATCATTCTTTCATATTCATCCTGTCGCGGGGAGATGCTCAAGGACACGTGTCCGGATGTAGGCAACTCTTAATGATACATTGCCCGCCAAATTATTATCGGACCGAAGATTAGATTGCAACTCAATGTTACAAAGTCTCGGAAAATACATACCTCGGTCAGATGCACACGATGCTCTGACGCATACTAACTACCCCGTTCGCAATTAATGCAGTCAATCTTCCGTCGCCAGAATAAAAATTGATAGAAATATCGCTATTATGGACATATTAACAATAATCCTATCAGAATTTTGCGGTCTTCTATTTAATTTAACTTTTCCGTGGTTTTGACGAATATAACTTCCTGATCTCGGACGACAAGCTTAATAATTTCTTCATATCTTAACGTATATAATGTTTTTAGTTATATTTATATATATATATATATGTAATAGTAAAATTATACGCGCGTAAAATTATATGTTATGAAATATTTTTATACTTGCAAATATATATAATAGCTGTACAGTATTCTTTATATTGTTATCATACTTTTTGCTTGAAATGGACATTTTTGAAAATTAATAATCTATAATTAAGTTAACAAATTCCTGTATATCTTGTAACAAAATCATTTTTTAAATTTTGTAATTGACGAATAGATTTTGTATAGTCGTTATGGTTATATATAATTCTATTATTTTTTTTATTCCGATAAGCTAAAAATTAATTATTTTTAAAATTCTCTGGTCTAATCTTACCTTGCTCATTATTTTATCACTCTAATGAATTTATCCGGAAATCTGTAATACTATATTTAAACATCCTTAACTGCTGGGAAAATTTACGGCTGCAAAGCCAGCAATTCGCGAATTGTTTTTTTCGCAAGGTCGCACTTCTTCTGATTTACGTGTGTTGGCGCAGGTTTTCGATAACGAGAAACGATGCCAGCCCGACAAAAAGAAAACGACGATAAAGTAACGCCCGTAGTTGTAATGTCCTCGCTATGTATACGGTGATCCAGAAGAGTTCCGTGATATTTTCCACCGTCTTTGACTTTGGTTTTCTTTTAGCACAAATTCTATGCAAAGTAATTATTTATTGCAATTTTTTTTAATTACTTGCATTTAATATTTTGATCAAGCCAGAAAAATGTAGTTATTAAAACAAGAATTATTTTAAGATTAACTGGAATACAAGGTTCAGTTATTTATACATTGTTATAAAATTTAATTCGCCAAAAATTTTTAATTTTAAATTGCTTAATAAGCAAACAAATAAAAACATAGTTAGGTTTTTAAATTAATTAATATTTGCAAGCGAGAGAAAAGTATCGCGTGAAAGACACTCTGTGCATTGCATTTATCGTAGTTTACGGCGAAACGAATGTATCTAGGACGCACGACAGCACGTACCGATACAACTTCTGTTGCTCGTGCACTCGCTTAAAATTTGTTGCCAAATAGCACCTCTTTGCATTATATTTCAGGAGAAAAATTTATTTCTCTCAAGTACAAATGCATTGTATGTATTAAAAACAAAATTGCAGAAAAATATCAAAAGTTTTTACAGTTCAAATTAGAAATCCTACTATAATTATATGTATACATTTTTTTACAATCTTGTTGAAAGAAAATTTTAATATCATATGTTAACTTTTTACTCCTAATTATTATTTCATAATTTTTTGAACTATTAGTTTATCCAATACGTATGTATATGCGATTTTTCGGCGCTCTCTCGTTAATACATTCTCGTATTTTTCCATTATTACAACGATTCTTCTAGGAGACAGCTCGTACCAGTGTCTAAATCATAGTGTCTCTTTCCGCTTCTCCCTCTCTCTCTCTCTTCGAACATTAAAATCTCACGATTGCCGACGTTGGATGTTGCGTAATCTGCGAACCAATGCATCATGATGCACGAGCGCTACCGCGTTTCATTCATGCGATCGTTTACGAAGATACCCACCGCCGTCCGATAATCGCCCACGATGAAACGCAGCGCAATCGTACAGTGCGCATAATACCGGTGCAGTTAGAAAAACTGACGTTTCTCTCACTCACGTATCCCTTTCCGGTTGCCTCGGTGCATATGCATGCCGCTAATTTGTTCTCGGTTGTAGATAGATATGTGCCGAGGGATCAAGATAAAAATACATACACATAAATATATGTATACATATGTACATATATACATTATATACCATGTCGAGAATACACTTGACTCACTTTCGATTTCCGGTACAGACCACTTCGATCTCCCAAACGTGTTGCGTGTCTGCTCGCGGTCTACTCGATGCATTACAAATATTATTAACAGTGATAGTCCTCAGAAAATCATTAAATTAATAGAATAATTGAACGTTTAAATTTAGAGAAAACAATTAATTTATTACTTATACTTGGGAAATTTTGTAAGAGATGAAAAGTCATCATTTAACGCGAAGAATTTTTTAAATTTAATTATATCTTTTTAAAATTGCGAATTACCTAATATCTAAAAGTTAATTTTCATTTCACAATATTTAAAAATCAAAGAGAATTAATATTAGAAAATTAATTATATTATATATATGCCTAAAATGTGAATAAAATATACATATATTGAAGATACCTACGAGTAATTTGATTAAAACACGGACGCTCTTTAGTTATCTTCTCTAAATGAAATGCATCATTGACACGCTGACGGCTTCGAGAAATAATGTGAACCTGTTTGGTGAGTATAGTTGCCAGTTTACTAACGCATAGCAGCAAACGTGACTACATCGTTGCAGCTCGACAGGCGACATCATTAGGAGAAAGACAATCCTGACCTGCATAACGTTTATCACGTTGCCGAGGTAGGCAAACCGCAGAACGAGACTGCGGCGGCCGTAAATTATTGAAATCGTGTTAAATACATAAGTTATGTACATTAATCCTCTTGGGAAATCAATTTGGTCTTACATGTGTTACAAATTGTATAATAATGAAATAAGCTTGTTACTATGACTGTTACGTATCTCCCGCTTCTTTTTGCAGTTTGCAATCACACGATTGCAGACGATAATTAATTTATATGTATAATGATAATATATATATGTGTATATTTTTCAAATTTTTTAATTAAATTCATGACGAAAGAAAAGAGAGTCTCTGATGGTTTTGTCCAAATTAGTTTGGCAAACAAGGTCGCTGGATAAAATTTATAAACTTTCTCTTTCAAACGTATTGTTTATAAGGTATCGAAAGACCTAAGCGCGTTGTCGTGAGTGCACGTTGTCAGTCTCTCGCTCTCTTTCCTTCCGCTGTCATTCATCTTAATGACAGCATCGTCCGTAATGTCTGTATATTACGGAGAGTATTACGTAAGAGGCGAGTGTATTAGATCTGTAGACGCAGATCGCGGTCGAGACGTCTCCGCGTTGCCGCTATCTTCCATTGCTTCCAAGGCTACGTCGTAACGGTGCAAGTCTAGTCTGTGAAAACGTTGGAAAGCGCAGCGGAAAGGTGTAACTCCCAGAAATTGCCAGAAACTTGAAGAATTTTGCAAGAAGAAATTTTCAAGTTACAGAATACATAAATGTTTCCACAATACAAAGTTATGCATCGATAAAGAATACGAGGAGAAAAAATTACTAATGAATAATCATAATTATAATAAATAAATTGTAATAAATTTTTTTACGGATCGAGGAGAGATTGACCGGTCGTACAGTCCATTAAATTGTTCAAGTATCTAAATTATGTATCTGAAGTAATGCGCGGTGACTCGTGTGTGCATAAATTCGTACACGGTTTTCACAAAGCGTGTTTGATATACACACAACGTGCATCGATTTTCTCTGTTTTCTCCGTTCGAAAGAGACTGTGAATCGTTGTGAATTAATAGAAATTACGAGTACAAATCGATCTTCCGGGATGGAGAACGACGTAACCGTATCGTGTCGTTCGCGCACGTGACGATCGAAGAAAATCGCGCGTGTCGCAAACCTACGCGGAAATACCAGTAGCGTATTGATTATTGATGGTGAAGATTTATTTGACAATAAGATATAAAACGAGTCGAATCTGATAGCTTCATGAAACTGTTTTTCTTTTTTTAAATAATTCACCCTTGCAATACTACCCCTTTTCGAGTAAAATGTAAAATTCTACTAATAATTATAAGAAGAAGAATGTGGATAAATTAGAATGACTTCATTTATTTTAGAGATTATTATTATTATAGACAAATTGAAAACTAAATTCTTAATTAATATACTTAACTTGATCTGGAATCTCGAAAAAATTGAAATAAATTGTTGACGATTGACATTGTAAGGTTTAAGCGTAGCGAATGAAAATCGATTTAGCTGACATATAGAAATCATGGAAACTGCAAGACGGCGTCTCTTTTATTAATTAATTAAATAGTCATCAGTCAGGCAATTTTATTGCTGGAAAAAACCGTCTTGGAAATAAATATGTGTTCCTCCGGAATTCCTAACGCGAAATGTATAATTTAATCGCTATCACATTGCTCGCGTTTGCTTAACGAGATGTATATGCGCTTCGAGCTGTAGACCATAATGATTTCTCTTTATTTTGACTCGCGCGCGGAAACACTTCGTTTTTAATACTACAAAAAGATCAACGTATGGAAAAAAAATGTACGTAATGTCTACAGTAAAATTTGTTTTTAGTCAGGTACATACACATGAGGTAAACGAGGTAAACGACGTTTTCTCACTTGACATGCTGTTAATATCGCTCATCATTATTACTAGGCGCGATTACTGATAGTGTGCGATTCGAAAGTAATGTGGAGCACGTGCGAAAGATACATGGGCAAGGATCACTCCGAAGATAAAACCGTTCTACATCCTCTCAACGTCTCCTTCCGCCTGAAGAAAGACGTGTGTACCTGTTTTTGCGCAAGTGTCGATTCGTACCACGCTCTTCGCCGCTGCCAACAGTGGCCGTGGCTTCGGCCGGGCCCAGAAATCCAGCAAACGTGTTCTCAGGAATGCCGTCCCCCGGGGTGGAGAACATTTGCTGTCGAGCGTATATCGAGCGTTTACCGGTGTCGGCAGATTTATTTTACGAATTCTCACCGACGCGACGTGACGCGACGCGACGCGGCCTTAACTACCCTAAGGGCGAATTACGTTCGCCCGGTTTGTCGGCTAAATTTAACATCGAGTTTATATTCGTCGGATGTCGTGAAACGATAACGACCCTTATTCCTGCGACACCCATTAATTCCGTGATATACGTGAGCTTTTAAAAACTCATTGTATTCCAGAATGTTTATTATAATAATAAAATTAAATTTTGCAGATAAGTTTTAGGTAAAATTTAAATGCTTAAATTTTTCAATTATTATTCTATTATCGGATGGAGAGAATTGACGAATTGAATGTCGGGCTACATTCTTTCAGCTTATAAAAATTTTTTATGTTAGGCCTGCCATTGACACTGAATATTCTCGCATGAAAATATTATACGAAAGCAAGTTTCGACTTGCGTAGTCAATCTCAAAGTTTTCATTGACCAAAGTACCGTTCCGCGCGCGACTTTTACAGCGCGTAAATCTTCCAGACTGCGATCTTACTAAAGATTAGCACTTTGACCAACGCGAAAATACGATGTAATGTTCCGACTTTTTTCTCCTTTTTATTATGTCGACGAAAAGTATCGAATATATTATATACGTGTCTTGCGTTATTCACTATTAAAGAAAATTCTCTCATTAATAGAACAGAATTGTATACATTTTTTTTAGAAGATCAAATTAACATACGGCGATATTATTAAATACACAGTCATTCAACAGATCAAAGTCGGTAAAAGTAAAATTTTTATGTAAATCAACTTTCCAGTAATAATTTGGATATAATCTAAAATATTAAATTACGCTTTTTATCATAAAAAATACTGCGACCAAGATAAAAATCAGACATTTGATATTAAAGAAAGATATAATTATTATTCGGCCAAATCATTGATTTATTATTGTAAGGATAACGCAGACTGTGAATTGAATTATACGTCACCCGGTGTTCGTTCATTTAATCGTGACACAAAACGATGAATGAATACGGCTAGAGCACGCGGCTCCGTTCAATGGCAGTGTACATACTGCACCGGTGGAAGTTTGCTAATTGCGTAACCCGTTTCCGCGTGGCTCGCGCTACACGGACTCTGAATAAGTACGTGGATGGTACAATCGCGATGATAATTAATCGCGGTCGTCATTAATCCCCATC
>VBVR01000461.1:0-49702 GCA_011638315.1 Tetramorium parvispinum | reverse complement strand
GCAAAGGGATCGTAGATTACGTAGATATTTGTACGAGAGGTTGACGGGAATATGATCGTATCCGCCGAATTTAATCCCATAACTCGAAACCGTCTAGAGGTACGATGCCTCTCGTAATATTAAAAAATAGCGAAACGAAAAAGGAACGGCTAGATGTAAAAATTTTCAATTTTCCTTGCGAAAAACACAAGGAAAAAATACATATAGAATATTTTAATGCATTTGCGCGAGTGACACAAGCAAGAGGATTTTGCATAAGATATCAACCATATCACGTGAGATATTGATTGATAGTCCGGTGTTGATTGTAGAACGAATACCAAATACGGAGTATCAAGAAGACGTGGACTAATCTGGGAACGCAAATTTTACGGATAATACTCCATATATATGGATCATCCTTCCTTGATATAAAATAAATACAATAACATTCCTCGCGTGAGAATGTTTCGCGAAATTGTGTTGTCGTGTATGCAGGTGATAAACGCGGCTTATGAAATACTTTATTTACGAACGATGCTCTCCTTTCTGCGAGAGAGTTTTTCCGGCGGCGTGTCGCCTATTGCAAAGTATTCACCGTGGAACATCCATAATCCAAAATCGATGGACCGCTGTTTCAATGCGAGTTTAACGCCCCGTGACCGTGGTGTTACGACATCGGACAGCATAATCCTCGTGATTCCGAATTTAGAGGGGATCGTCAATTTGATACGTTCTCTTATCCGAATAACAACGAGACGACCCGCCTTTGATTTTCCGTCCCTTTGGAGCACGTAACCTTGTTACGAATCAGCAAAAAAGGGAGAAGGATAAAGAAAAAAAGAAGGAAACGAGGGAGAAAGGAGGGAAAAAGAAAAGAGAGCGATATCGCGCCAGCGTCTTCGCGACGCGAGGAGTGAACGAGTCCATTCAAGAGAAGCGAGAGATTTCGCGCTTTTTTCTCGGTGGTGGTGATGCTGTTGGTCCGACAGGTAGTCCCGGTGGTCCATCCGTGTCCTTCGGTGCGCTGGTGGCGCGACCCCGAGTGTATCGAATCGAGGATCTTCGCAGATTTTCGGAGAGCTTCGTTCACCCACGAACAGGCTCCCGCGGGTTCTCCCGGGCTCTCGGCACCACCGCTCAGTACACTGCGTGGCAGCCTGGACCGCGGGTGGCCTACAGCCTCCTCCACCGACGGCGCATGGAACGCATCGACGCGGTGCTTGCGTGCATTCGAGAACGCACACGAGAACACGCTCGCTCGCTCGCGAACGTGAACCCTTCTGCGTGTTTTGGAACGCACACGCAGCATCTGCATCAGCAGTGCGCGTGGCACATGGTCCTCTCGCCGTCCCCGAGCAGCGGCCAACGGCATCCCCGAACCCTCTCACGTATAAGGTCGTGTCTTCGCTCGGGGTGATCCGATCAGTAGCACGAGCGTGGCACGAGCGCGGCGCGCAACAGCGCAGTCTAGAAATGCGAGGAAGAGATTGTCATGATCGTCCTCGAGGTCCGCGCGCGTCACATCGTCATTAGCTGACCGACTGAAGTCTACTCTCCTCAAGATCGAGTATGACGTCCGGAAACAGAGACAGCGGCACCAGAGAAAACCCGACGTCGCGACGCTCGGCACGTGTGACATCCTCAATGAAATCGTAGCAGAATGTGTTAGCGATATACCTGCATACTATCGATCGACGAGATCGGAATTATCGATCGGCCGAGCAGCGGCAAGACAGCGAGGTCGAACCGCGAGGAATTGCGCGTTCCAAAGTGGGTCGAACCTGCGACACGCTTACTCTCACTGCGGAGCGGAGAGCCGTACCATTTCGCTGTGGATGAGATCCGCGGGAGATTTGCGGCGAGCCGAGCATAGGTGCGTGCGCGCGTGTGCCGCACGCGTACACTTGTACATGCGTGTCTATGATGCATAGCGCAAACCGACCACTACGGCATGGCGCGGTTCTTTGCTCTCGATAGCTAAAAGCGGGCAATATACGGTATTTGTGGACTCGGGACTGCGGAAAAAGGAGAGGGTGCCAAGAAAAAGGATCGACGAAGGGGACGAACGAAGATAGAAAGAGGAAAGACGGGGAGAGAACGTGCTCACGAGAGAGAAGTGGAAGGGGGGAGGGAGAGAGAGAGAGAGAGAGAGAGGGGGGGGGCAGAGAGGAGCTAGAGAGAGTAATGATCGTGACGACGGTCGTGCGGACAAATGAACACCTCGGCACAGCGTTTGGGATATTCCAAGTAAGTAGCAATGCGCAACCCCCCAAGTTGTATTATGCTGCGGAAATGCTCGCTTTGATATATACGCGTAGTTTTAACCATTATTATTTCGGAGAAGAAAATTAGCTTCTCCGCGGGAACAAATGACGCTATATAGAATAAAGAAAATGGGACTACGTGAGGATTCAAAGCTCGACCTCGACGAATCTTTTCAGCCGAATCAAAAATAGAGAGATCGATACGTCTCGTCTATCTAGCATACCAAACATGCCGAGGAAAGTTGGTAGGAGAAAACTTTCCAGGAGAAATTTTTCGAACGAGATTTTTAACTGAACCGTCACTGCGACTACTTGTGATGCACGTTTCTTCTTTCTTCTCTTTTTCCTCTCTCCCTTTTCTTCTTCTTTTTTCCGCACTATCGCTTTACGCTCGGGAAATTTTATCGCTGGTCATTTTTCAAGCCCGGACCATCGATGGGGATCATGGATGCTAGTAATGGATGCATGCGTACCGCCTAAGCCAGCGCATTTGGTGCGAAATCCAACACGCGGTTGGCGTCGAATCGACCGATCGCGCGCGGCATCGCGTACACATCGCGGATCGCGCTTAACGATAGCTTTCACGCTAAAACATCCGGAAAAAGTTCAACCAACCGTGATGAAAAAAAATTACAAAAATATCCACAAATTTTAGATCAATCTATATTACTATCGGTATATCGAAATTAATGATTGAGGGACTGACGTCTGATTTAATTTATTTAATAAGTTTCAACCGCGACGCGTTTAATTGCTCGACGTGCGCACCAATTGTTCCGCATAATTCGAAACAAATTTTTCTATTTCACTTTGAAATTGCGTTTGGCGGCGACGTTGGCAGCGCTGTCGATATACTTGAAGGGTATGACCTCGAGATTCGCCCGACCTATTTTTCAGGATTTTCCAAAGCGCGACCACTTCTGTTGTATAAATAAAAAAAATACAGAGCCTTCACATTTTTAAGTCTTTAATTTTAATGACACATTAGCGCAGCACACTTTTACCGATCTTTTTTTCCTTCCCTTAATAATTCCAGCAAAATTACGTAATATACCTTGATTTCTCATTTTTCGCTCGTTTAAATATCCTCATTTAAGCTGAATCAGAGTTCCGAGATCGCATTCTTCTATCTTTCCCGTTAATTAAAGCCAGATGGAACCATCCCGGAAGGTCGGAGCCGATCAATCTTCACAGATCATACTGCCGCGCGCAATACCGTGAGATGGATTACATCCGACTCAAAATTTGTAGAACTTCTTCGACTCGGGTCGTATACCATGTCGATGTATAACATTAGCATTTATATGGGCGCGCCGGTGAAATTCCGCGCGCGCGAGTGCCTCGGAAGCGAAATCCGAACGGAGCGAGATCCGACGGAAGAGAGAGGTGTCGCGAGCAGAAGCGAACGGAGTATAAAGATGAGGCAAACGCGTACGGAGGCAAATTCCGCATAGCTAGGGACGAGTCAACATATTTTTCAGCGTCATTCCGAAATCAACGTTGGCGTCGCGTCGTCCTGGCGACACGAGGCGTATCGAGCTAAACGTAAGGGAGCGATACCAACATTTTTCAAATCACGTACTAGAAGATTGCATGAAAATTTGATTTTGTCAGATATATCATCGACTTATCGTCGCAGAGACGCAGAGTAACAAAATTCCTCGCACGCAAATCCTCCGCGGAAATTTTTCTATATGAGTTCCTGCGAACCAAGAGGATGTAGCAGGATTGTAATTTTACCAAAGATACATCGTCCGCGTCCAGGAGGGAGGCGATATACAGCATTTATATTAGCATTTATATAAGGGTAAAGTAACTACTCTCTTGCACGGGCCTCTACGTGCTCGCAGCGAAAAAGAACAAGAAAAAAAATCCACGCCGTACAATAAGTGTTCCGCATCCTACAGGCGTACCGAAGCGTTTTACAGACCCAGAAAATTAAACAAACTAGGGTCACACAGTTACATATTCTTAACGCTTCACGAGACACACACACACACACACACACATATATATATAAAGTTGGAAATATTTTACATAAGACGCTGGGTTTACAAACGCGAAACTAGGAATATTTATTCAAGTAACGGCGGAGCGATAACTCCATGGATTCTACCAACTTCGACCGGCAAGTAGAAACAAAGGTTAGTGTCGTGAATAGAGCGGGCTAGAAGCTGAAGAGAGACGATGGGGAATGTGAGGCGAACGAGTTTACGGGGTTATAAAGGGCTGGAAACGCGGGGGTTACAAATAGCAGAGCACACAATTAAGTGGCCGCCAGAGCGTGACCAAAGTTTTCTCGGAAAGAGATTATCGGCTAATTATCAGTTTCCAAAAAGCGCTCCTAAAATTACAGCTGCATCCGATTACCCCTTAAGTTATCTCCCGAGATAATAGTCGGAGTGGTTGGCTGACTAGTTCGGTGCACAGTGAACAAGAGAATGGAATGAGCGCGAGAAGCGAGCGTACGCGCGTGTGTTTAGGCGCGATAAGTTGCACTCTGTACGGTGCATTATATTAACCGTGTGTGCACACAGATGCGGTTAGCTCCGTTTCATCCACCCTCATGTGTAAGTGGTGACGAGATCCAGACGCGAGTTGTAGAAAGGAAAGGTAGGAGGGAGGGAGCGGGAGGGAGCGGGAGGCTTCACCGCGCCGCGAGGCGTACAGTGTTACTTTATTGCTCGCGTCAAAGGCAATCTGCCCTCTCATACCCTCTTCCTACGTTCAACCCCGTTTTCCTAACGCGGTACTTTGACGATCGTGAGCACGTCACGCGGGCGTTTGTAGGCGTGTATAGCACCACAAATGCATTTTCGCGGTTTCACGTCGATAGCGAAATTGCTGACACGCTCGTAAAGCGCCGGTTTCCGCGAGACGCTACCCCATTCCGCGCGCTCTTTTCCATCTGATCAGACAATGACGTCATTGTTCCGGAAAACAACGTCGCCGATCTGGCCAATGTTGTAGCATTTTTAAAAAGCTCATAAGGAAATAAGAAGTTTTAGACGTTTCGTTGCTAAGAGGAGGGTAAGCGGCGGGTCTCTCCAGCGCATATTTCATCTCCAGAAAGCATATTTTATCAGGGACGACCGTAAGTTATTCGAAAGTTCGTCCGGCAAGTTTTATCCTTCGAGAATAAATCGCAAAAGACAAATCCGTATTCCCTCTCTTCCTCTCTCTGTCTCTCTCTCTCTTTTAGTCGCATGACCTGGCGCGTGTAAACGAAGTTCTCGACAATTATAAAAGTTGCAAAAGAAGAAGGATGTGCGCAGGAAAAAATTATATCGCGCGGTCAATAAACTTTTAAAACTGAAAAAGCAATCTGTAATTTGCTTTTTTAGGTTTTATTATATAAATACGTGCGCGAAGAACACAGAAGAAGGGCGGAACTCCATTTCCGCAATCAATTAAAAGCGCTGGTGAGACGTTCTCGAGATGATATCAGCGCCTTCTCCTATGGTGGCTTCTCCTGAATTCTCGGTTCCCTCTTCTCTGAGATCTACTACCGTGCTCGAATTATCGGCTCGGAGAAACTCGTCCTTTTTCTTTCCCATTTCCTCCGACAGAATTATCGAGACGAGAGAGAGAAAGAAAGAGAGAGAAGGGGGGTGAGTAACTCCCCGAAACAACCGCGGCTATCGCGCATTTTCTCTCTCTCTCTCTTCTTGCCGCCCGTTTAATTTACTTCATCGACTTCCGGCCGGCGGCGGCACAACCGATCTCCCCAGCCGGCTATCAGTCCTCTAAATCAAATAACATAATTTCGCTAAGGCTACTATCGGCGGTAAGAGGACCGATCCCTTTTCCCCGGGCCTTTCCCCCGCCTGGCGAAATCCCACGGCCGAATTTATGGGGATTCCGTGGCCGCGACATTCGCTGTTCATGTCTACCCGCGTCTTAGGCGTGTGCAAGGAACCTACCTACACGCGCGCGCGCGCCTACGTGAAATAAAGTAACACTTCTGGCACACTGGCTGAGATGGCTGTACCGCGACCTGCGACTTGTAGTTGCGATAAATTTTCCTCGGCTTTAACGGTGCCATGTGCTGCCGCAGAACGGCATTTTCAATCCTTTATACAAGTAACAGAAAGGTGACAAAAAAAGAATAGTAATAATTTAACAACGGCGTATACGTTAAAAGACGAACGATGAAGGATTTCAGCCGGCAAGAATGAGCAGTCGCGCGTATAATAAAAGAGGATGGGAAACTTAGCTCATTTATTTACAGGTTCTATTACAGGGGTAACAAAAGCCTTTTAAAGCGAGCCAGTAACTCATAATTAAATTACGTAATGAATCGCCGACCAACTTCGGTATAAAACAATATTTTTAATCTTTTATAAACAATGAAAAATTTAATATCGAAAATGATATAAATCCAATGATCCGTGATTTTATCCAGGGAGAAAAAAAAGTTTATTTTTTGTGGCAATCATTAATATTAAAATCTAACTTCTTTACTTGTTGTTATTACATGTAATGATTTGCGATCAGCTGTAAAGATTTGTATATTATCTGTAAAAATAGATCCGACATACCGGACTTTCGGAAAATGCCCGTGGCAGCGCGAAAGCGAAGTTGTAACAGATTCGTAATTAAATTTCGAAATAGATTGCATTCCACCGAGGCAGAATGACATTTCCAATCTTTTATGAGGAGAAGACAATCCGAAATGCGAGAATGACAACGATTTAGTATCTAATGTTGAATAAACAATGATTTCGACAAAAACAATGACGACACATTAATTGATACATTAATTACTTCTCACAAGCACAGTTATTATCGTTACATAAATTCGTCGCTTAAAAAAGCAAACACTTTGTTTACAAAAATAGATCGATCCTATTGTTCAACGTATCGGGTTTTCAAGGAAAGAAAAAACATGCGAAATGAATACGAATGCGAATGAATGCGAACTAGCACCAGATCCATAATTAAATTTTAAAATCGAACAGCAGACATTCAACTAGCGATGAAACGATAATCCAAGGCTAACAAAAAGAAATATTATACCTAGTCCGTAAATAACAACTCGGTGCGATCGTGCTCGATGAATAAAAATCTTAATTTAACAACAATGAGATTTATGGAAAAAGAAGTATTCTTTTGCAAGTATTGTTAATTAACTCGTTGTTAATTACATCGAAAAAAATGTAAATTTTACATTCAAATGCGGTATGTCCTATAATATACGGCACCTTACAAAAGAATCCCGAGGGTGAGCGCGAAAGCGAGGTTTTAACAGACTTGTAATGAAAAGCCGAAGTGGATTACGGTCCACTCCCCTGGCATAGCACATCTCCAATCTTTTTGTAAGCTCCGGAAAGTTTAAAATTGAGATGGGTACAATTGCGAACGTTTGTTCGACAAAGAGAAGATTTTATTCCGATGCGAAAATAATTTTTTCCATTACAGTCAGTCTTATAATTCGATAAAATTTACCTGTCATGAAAGTATAAATCTTGATTAATAAAAGAGATCTTTCTATTCGTGCAATATGCTCAGGCTTTCGGAAAAAATCCGCCGAAGGGAAAGCAAATTTGTAACAGCCTCGTAATTAAATTACGAAATGGATTGCCGGCCATACCCTCGGCTGGTGGCGTTACAGCCGTTTTGTGCTCCGCTCATCTCCCTGTTCGAGTTTTTACATTCGCGTTACACGAGTTCCACGATATCCGGAGGGCATGGACGCGAGAGCGCGAGAAGATTTCAATTATATTCTCGATAACCGCGTGTGAGTAGCGTAGCCGATGTTAGCCGTTTATCCAATTTTTAGGATTAAGCGGGTTAGAAAGTAGAATGGGGATTAACGTTGGAGCCGATTCGCTTTAGAAATCGGGCAGGAGGCCGCGCCGGTAGTTCGGTTATGCACCTCGTTTAGAGGGAACTATCAGGATCGTTTTCCTCGTTCCGCGTCCCCGTAGTCTGGTGGCGCGTATCGGCCAAGTGCTGTAATAAAGGGAATTTGCGGGTGCACCGAGCATTAATGATAGAGAGAGAGAGAGAGAGAGAGAGAGACGCGGGTCCGACGCGGTGAAATCGCGTAGTCGCCGCACCATGCCACCGCGGTCGCCCGACGCCACGGCCGTTTCCACGGCTGTTTCGCGGCAGTCCGCAGAATCTGTGACTGGGGCGGCTATAATTTCGCAAGTTAAGGGTCCTGAGAATCGAGGTTTGGGATCGTGCCGGGCACGACAACTTCGGCCGATGTCGCCGAGGCCAGGCGAAGAGGACACTTTCGGCGGTAAACTTCGCTCGTATATTACGCCAGCTCCGCGGTAATTGATTTTGCACAATCGCGTTAAACTGAAAGTGGGTTTCAGGCACCACCACCGCTCGCGCGATATCCTCTCAGCAACCGTGGATGGCTGCAACGTTGCGCCCATTACCACTCGTCCCTTTTTCGCCAAATCCAGACGATACCAACTTTTTCCGATAATTATCGTCGTTTCGCCTCGTGCAAACTGCTGCGCTATGTCGCGCGTTGATACTGTCATAAGCATCGCGTTGCAATGATAGTTACTACGGCACGAGTATCGTGCAAGAGTAACTATGGGCGAGTAATGGCAAACCTGTGCACTCTGTAAATTACTTTTGGCGTAACAGATATCTGCCCTGTCGGCGTCCGGCTTTTTGTTTAATTTACAGTGCCCCAAGTTCATAATTGCGAGCATTAATCTTTCATCACCGATATCGCGCTTTTTGCAGGTCGCCCCGACCTAACAAAGGGCACAAAACGGGCGCAAGTTTTGCTCTCGGTTCACGTTCGCTCTTTATTCTTTTAGTTGACGTGAGATAGCGCGAGTAGTGATCGATAATTACCGTCGTTAGTGACGCGATGACACTTGGCCATTATTTCCATAAAAATATAAAGAACAAGTCGCTACACTCGAAATACTCGCCGGTAGTAAATTAACCTGTATGCGCGACCGTACATCTTTATTCATTATATTTGACTAGCCGTAAAATATAATTTATCGCCTCGTTCTTTCAAAGCCGTCGTACAACTCGGTCGAGAATCGACTTGGAATTTTATTACGAACCCTCGATATACATAACTTTGTTCGTTGTATAATTTTTGAAAGATTATTTGAAGAGCGTTTATTAAAATATATAAATACATTATAGAATTTATATTTTGCGCCATGGAGATTTTCCATCTTCCATTTTCCGAGAGAAACCATTTATTTTACCGTAAGTTTCCTTCTTCTTCGGACGAAGGCAGCCTCGATCGATCGAAGCAAGGAGCACTTTAGCATTTTGATTCTTCCGCCTTTTGTGCGGTCCTGTTCAAAGGAGTGACAGCATCGAGAATCGATACGACGTCTCGTTTGTAGTCCTTAGCATGTTTAGTTCTTTGTTTCTCGCGTTTGTGAAAAGAATAAAATAAAAAAAAATAAAAACAATAGAGTGGAAACAAGAAAGCAGAGATAGACAAATAATCTTTCCACATTTATTTCAATTCGCAAACTGATTCACGTGACTTCGATCGACCGAAGGCGAAGAAAGTATTCTTCCCAAAGGGATACTTTTACTCCGAGTGTAAGGAACAAAAGTTAATTTCGACTTACACACACTATCAAACTTGAAAAGTTCATCACGGCTTGAGTTTACTGTACAATAAAGTTTTGTGGATCTTGTGTAAAGGGCGTAATCGCAGTTTTCATCTTATTTCCATTAAGCGCCAAGTACACAATTATAGTACTATACATATAATAATAAAGAAAATTTTAATTTAATTAAAAGCGTTGCTACACGCTGCTACACCATTTTATTAATATTATATTTTAATAAAAAATATTTTTGCCGAGATACAATGTTAGTCAAGCAAACAAGTTAGACTGTAGCGATGCGCGCGTATTTTTCACAAATAAATCGACTGCATTTCCGGCATTTTAGACCTGAATTGCTGTTCACACACAATTTACAGCGCTCCATTTCCCAGCTCGCAAGCTGTGATCGCATCGTGCAATCAGCACGCGCGTTCCGTGCGCTCCGCTTTCGAATTCTTGAACGATTGTTTAGGATAGAATCGCAAAAGAACAAGCATTCCGCGTTCTTGGAATGCCCGAAGGCAATTCGTAATGAAGGAATACAAAAAGATCTTGGAACATCCGCCTAACGATACAACGGTTTTCCTCGTCAAGAGCCAATACTCTGCGTGCACGTATGTAACGTACATGCACGACCGTACCGTGTAAGCTTGAGAAACATCGACGGGATAAAATTTCTTCTTTCTTCTTGTTACGAGATTCGATTGAATTCCCGGTCACCGTCCGTAACAATATAGTCAGAAAATTCGATATAACGAAAATCAGGTATGACAAATTTAATTTTAAGGTTCGACGGAGAATGCACGTTGTAAAGTGATTTCGCTGTAGTTACTCGAGCGGTTACTCGAAAAGCGTTCTTTCGAAACCATCGCGGGGTTCGGCACAAGAATCGAAGGGACGGCATGGGACAGAGCGAGCGGAGGAGAGAGGAAGAGGAGGATGAGGAGGAGCAGGAGAGACGGTAGCTTTATCATCGACCCGTTCCGGACGTCCTCATCCCCGTCATCCCTCGTGCCACCACCGTCGAGCACTTACGGAGATGAGTGGCCGTGTAAGAAACACGATAAAACCGTGGGAGGCAACGTACAAATTTCTCCACCGTGCGAATTACGGGATTCGGAAGGAAGGAAGGATACGTTCCGTCACGTTTCACCCTCGCTACTCTCGCTCGCGCGCACGTGTACGTGTATAGAGGGACGGGCGGACGCGTATGTGCGAAGGGCCCAAGGTAACCTGCACGGGTCATGAGCGTCCATATTTAATAAAGCAACGCGTCCTCACCAGCCAACCGCATACTTTTCCGCCCCCCTTCCCGCGAGTAATGCCTTTTTCCATCTAGTATGAGCGTTTCCACGTTACCAGCGCGCGACCTCGCACTTTCGGCTTTTACTTTAAACCTCACCATCCGCGCTCTATCCGTCCGCTCTACCTTCACTTTCGCACGTTTTCAGACCGGATTAAAAGAGAATTGCGGTTTCCCAACATCGTACGATCATTTGCGGAATCTTCTAAATCCAACATTTTGCAGGAAAGAATCTCGTTAGGTTAATTGCCGGGCTCTTAACGTTCGTTAAGTTTTTATAAGAGCCAATCATCAATTAGTGGAAAAGTCCTGGGAGAAATTGTTTTCATCTAATCACACATTTTACAATCTCGCGGGAATGTCGGAAATTATCAATATTGTAACTCGACATGGAGATTTTTTATAGTGCTTAATGATGAACCGATATACCGTATCGTAAAATAACGTAATAGTGAAGTTAATACTCGAAGAAAAAAATATAAGAAGAAAGAAGTTCATTTTAGAGGGGGAAATTTCACTGGGCGGAATCGCAAATGGAAAAATTCGTTTCCCCTTCATAAAAGGCAATGTATACAATTCGTATGTTTTCGAGCAGTAAGCATATTTCTCTCGTATGTATCTCTCGCAGTGGGAAATATATTATGTTTATCGCGCCACTATACCGTAGTGTTCGCTGGTCGGAGTCCCTTTCCCGCACTTTAACCCTCGTTTCGCCCTCGTCTCGAACGCCTCCGTGGCACGATACAGCCAGGGATTACCACGAAACTCGGTGAAACGTCTCCAACTCTCATCGAATAAATAACAGGAGAAATCCGGTCGACTCTCGACCCCGGAACGTCGTATTCTCGCGAAAAGTCGGCGGATCGCAACGTCGGTTGTTTTCGCAGAAAGATAGAAAAGCCGCACGCGGTTGGACGCGCGGATAAACAATGAACGTTGAAGCGCTTTGACGAATTCGCGGTGGCGCGAAATTCGCCAGTGCTAATTCAAACATACTTTGTGACTTACCCCTTTTGTTCTCTGCCGGCCCATGTCACAAACCAGCCAGAAGTCCATTTGACATCGAGCATAGTTGCCATCCTAAACAGATGTATAAAGATAAAGGTAAATAAACATTGGCGAGAGGTAAATTGTACAGTGACATGTATGTGCAATAAAGTCACACTAGCTACTGTCGGATGTATGTATGTATATATGTATAAAATGTGTCAAGGACTAATATATATGTGTGTACGCTCGGCATCGAAACTACGTATGGAAATTCACTCGGTTTTGTGACACTTTCGGATTAAAGAGGACCTGCCGGGTATCACTTAATGCTCGCACTGTTTGGCACAAAGCGCACGTACACCTAAGACAATATTATCACAACATGTTAAAAGGGTAGAAAATTTAACATTAGATTACTATCGATCTGTTTTTCTTCAATTTGCGGCATGTTTGCGCGGCACAGCGTAAATCTATTCATCCGTTTAGCCTATCCGCCCGCATCCGAAATTGCAACAGGAATTTGGAGGCAGCATGAGTTCACGATTGTTCAGATCCGATTGTTGCTAAGAATATTTAGAAAACATATCCAAAACATGCGCCGGCTATTACCCTCTGTTAATAGAGAAAACGCGGATATAACTTTAGCCGGTTAGAATCGGGAAATCCGATCGTATCCAAACGGCTTTACTTGTCACGCTTAAATCGGTGAATAATTTAAATACCATTCTTGTGCGCATATATATTATCGACGCAGTAATTACGTTTTCGCTCGGTTCCGTCCTTTCGTGTTTCTTGCACACAAAACTTTATCCACATTACATTTATTCGGCGATAATTGAAACTACCAATTTTGTTTCTCGCATATATTACGCTATTAAATTCAAAAATGTTCATTTCATGTAAAAATGTATCATTCTAGGTAATTTTAGTAGTTTAATTTTAAATGAAATACATTTTACTAAAACTTTCAACATTCTGTATATTTTTAAGAATAAAAAGATTCATATAAACCGTTATTTAGAAATTTCAACATGGAAAATCATTAAAAATTATAATCCTAGATGCAAACGCTTCTAACCGTCGAATTTATGTTACAAATTGCTTTTGAATTTTCGAATATCAATTATTGATAAAATAGTAAATTAACTTTATTCAGGTTTCTCAGTTGTTTATTGACAGAACATAATTTTCGAATTCCTCTCGAAAAGCATGAAAAATTATCTCTTGGAAGATAGTTCCCCTTTAAACTAATCGGAGTTCGAGAACATGGGAGCCACTATGATTGATGCGGAATTAAATTGGCATTTGTTTTCACGAAAAAAAGTATTCTCGCCGATAGCTTTCGGGCGAGACGAGATTAAACGTCATTTTGCCAATTGATCTATTTTAATTGGTTCCACTGATAATTAAATACACGCGATGATTGTTGGATGAGGATTTGCCCGACAGCTTGGAAGTCAATGGGCATAACTATGTAATGGGATTAACGCGCGATCGCTTTTATTTATTGCCGCTTCCGATTTATTTATTCCCCGATAATTTACTGGATTATATTATAATATGCGGTATGAGTTTTAAGCTGTTTGGGACTCTGTTCGTGTAGAACGGAAGCTGCGCTTCTAGAATTGATAGGGCTTCCTTCGTAATCCGATACGCCAAATGCGTTTATACTCGATCAAAAGCTAGACGCGCATAGCGCACGGCAATATACATAACTACTCGATCAACAACCCGTTTACAGGCCTAACTGAAATTATTAGCGCATGATAATCAACAATTTGGCCGACAGAAACTCTCTAGGCAATTCATTTTGGAATGGAGCTAATTACCGCAATCCTAAACAATATCTTGTTTTATATAAAGCGTAAATCACAGCCGTGAAAATATGGTGGATATATATCAGACGGCACAATACCATTGTATGTCGATATAAGAGAGGTATTCGCATTGTCAGACGTGGCCAATAAATGGCAGGGCTTTGTCACCCGGTGCTGTGCCAAGCTTGCGAAAAAGTTTTACGCGCGACAGGTGTTTCGTGACGTGTATTTCCACGCGAGCCATTTTACATAAAATGGTTTTCTTATCTTGATGCACGGTTATTTTGCATAAACGGGGAAAACTTATGCAAGGATTCCAGGCGATGCACAGAAATACATCAACCGAACGAGTCGGTGCATATTTACAAAGCTGTTAATCCAAATTACAGCGTCAAAGGATCCCATAAAATCACTCACTTCCGTCTATTTTGAATAATTAAACTGCGAGATTTGAGCAGCGCGAGATCGAGCAGCGGAGTTTGAAACGTGCCATTTAAAGCAAACATAAATCTCTCATTATTTCAACGGTATTACTTTCAGCAAACGAGATGTTGGATAGTTTATGATTCCTAATTAAAGTGTACCGCTTAAATGAATCAAGTGTATTGCATATTGCACGAAGTCTACTTCACGTACACTTTGCACAATTTTCCATCAGCTACTCGAACTAATTAAAACGAAGCGAAGCAACGTTGAAAAGATAAACTCTGGCGGACTCTTACGGAACGATACACATAAAAACGCCATTTTGCCACAAAGTTATATTCCTTCGCATGGTGTCGCGAAACGAAGAAGGAAGAAAAATACAATGTATTATATACGTCGCCGAGCACCAAACTTCACGAATAAGTGGAGCATGGATAAAAGCAAAGTTAGTAAGTGTATAATTAACAACTCCGTTAAGAGAGTTCAAACTCGAGAGTATTCAGAAGTGGAAGTACCAAGGATATGGGAACATGAGCAGGCCAAGAGAGCGTGAGACGTAAGTCCTCTTACAAGAATGAATTTAAATTCAAGCGATAAAACGCACGATCAAACTTTAAGTGGCATAAACTACCAATAATTATATATATATATATATATATGTATATATAGATGTTACAAGTTTTCAGTTTCTTCAAATGTAATTACTATCATTCTTAAAGTTTCTGTTCAATCTTTATATAAAGAAATCACAGTCTTATTATTATTATTATATACAAATAATACAGCGTATATTTTGCTATATACATAATATACATGTGTACATACAGGATATCCCATTATACGTTATAAATTTCCCATGCAATTATTTTCCGAACTATTTACTATTTGAAAAAAGTTTTAAATAAAACTTATTCTGATTCGAAAATAATATCTTATTATAATTATGCATATTTCTTGTCTGAGTGGAAATGACTGAGATTTCTCAAGATAATTTCTTTTTTAATGGAACTATATATTTTTAATTAGTTAGGCATGTAGCTCTTCCTAAGACGCAATAACTTATGATATGTTGATCTTTCAAGTAATTTCATGTAAAATCATTTATGTGAGTTCTTCTTGGTAATGGTTTTCTTCTGAATGAATTTCAAAATCTTTCGAAAAACGTTCCACTCGCCATTAGAATACCGATGTGGTTTCAAACGCTGAACATATTTTCTACTTCTTGCATAAGAAAAGAAAGTAAGATACTCTTCTCACCTCCAGCTCCAGATTTAACACTAGATTTTTTGTGAGGCTTTGTAAAAGATAAAGTTTACTAACTCTAGTGGCGAGTGGAACGTCTTCCAGAAAGTTATGAAGTTCATTTAAAAGAAAATCATTGCCAAGAAGAATCCACGTAAACGATCTTGAATGATTTTGGAAGATCAACATAGCGCATAGGTCAATAAATTCGTCTTGGAATGAGTTACACGCCTAACTAAACAAAAAATGTAGTTCCATTAAAAAAAAAATCACATTGAAATCTCGGAGGCACTTTTACCTAGACAAGATTTATATCCATAATAAGATATCCCTCTCGAAACAGAGTAAGTTTTATTTGAAACATTTTTTTCAAACAATAAATAGTTTAGAAAATAATTGCGTAAAGAGATTGTGACGGGACATCCTCTGTCTGTACATGTATGTGTGTAAAAAAATTCAGGACGGAATTATAACAACAAACTGGGGCTTCGTTATGAAAGCCTAACTCGATATTCATAGCAAGGATTACAGTAAGCAAAAAATAATAATAGTTTCGCGAAGTTCGCTGATTACGTTGAAATTGGAAAGTGGTTGTCAGACCCTGATCATGCAGTTCAGAATTAATTACTTCGATTAGAGGATGCCTGTCATCGCGAGAGCATTTCTTGCGGCGGGCTCGCCCCCGGGAGGAAAGCCACGACACGACCTTATCTACCTCGAAAGGTCCAACGTTCGATCCATTGACTCGTCGAGACCCTAATACGACGCACGGAACTGACGTCGGCCGATAGGTCGCCCGTGTCCTAGAATCGGGCTCTGATCGACATCCCGGTATGTACATCCACCCGAGACAGACTATCCGTTAGTAGACGGCACATACGCAAACGGCAGGCACCCACTGTCGACGAGACGATGCTTTAAATCGGCCACATTCGTTTTCGACTTTATGTCCCACGATTGCTCTTGCAATTCCTATTCCGAAAATCAAGCTCACTGCCAGGCTTCCTCGACGAAGAACGTTTTCACGATTTTCACATACATTTATTCAGAACGCCTTTAAATTTAAAATTAGAGCACAGTGTTTAAAAAAACTTAATATTATAAGAATAGTTTTAAAAGATCAAAGAATTTATTATTTCCTACAAGGAATTCCACGGAAATGTCTCCCTCCGATTTTGATGAGCTTTGAACATGTAGTCTGGATAAAAATAAAGGACATATTTTTTTTATACATGCCCATACGCCCATTTAAGGGATGAAACAAATATCCCTTTGAAAAAAATCGGTATTTTTCTTTCGAAACAAATATCGTGAAAGCTATAAGAGATAGAAAAAAATATTCTGAAAAGTTAAATAGCTTGAAGAGTACTTTATAATAGTGATTTTAGAAAATTAAAAACAAATATTTCTTATTTATATTATATTATTATTGTATTAAACATAATTTTATTTTTATCTTTTTATTTTTTTATCTTAAAGTTAATAAATAGAAATCATATACATATATTGTACTTTTTAAAATTGTTGTTTTATCCCCTAAACAAGCGTATGGGTACGTATAAAAAAATATGTCTTATTTTTATCTAGACTATAACATATTTAAAGCGGAGGGGGATACTTTCGTGAGATTCTCGTTAGTATACCATTTGATACTATTTATACTCGCGTTCTATATTTTCGCTCTAAATCATTTAATCCTAACTTTGTTTCTTTAATATAAAGATGTTCAATGTCAGCGAGAGAGGGAAAAAGAGAACTAGATAGCCACATTTCACGCCCAATGTGCAACGAAAATGCAAACATTTGTGACTGTAGATCCACTTTGCCACTTCTTTCCCGAGGGACGCGATACCCGTGTCGTGGCACGATCGAACAGAATTAAAATTCACGTCCGGTCGCCTTTCTCTTGCCAACTATCGCCTAATGCTTCTCGCCCTCCGAGTAATTGGCGTTCTCTAATGCCCTTTTGAGGTCACTTATGTAAGTAACGCTTGACCCCATTTCTGTCATTCCAGAGATGTGAGGAATGATCACGTGGATGATGGTCGGGCTGCTTCTAGCTGCGGAAACTTGCGGCAGAAACGTCCTCTCCGGAAACGGAAACGGAAACGAAAAGGAAGAGGCGAAGCGGCGGGAGGGTCTGAAGAGCGTCAGCGCGGACGAGGAAGACATCTATCGTGCGTATCGCTGGACGTCGAAAAATGAACAGAAACATTTCAGTAGAGAATAGATGGAGAGCCAGTACAAAGAGAAAAGTACGATAGAGAGAGAGAGAGAGAGAGAGAGAAAAGAGTCGAGCGAAATCCATGATTTACTCAGCTAACTCGAGTTTATCCCAACTCCCCGATCCTGGAATCGAACGCCACTAATCTCCGAACTACCGCTTATCCTTTCCGCGAACTCTCTCTCCTCGCACATGTACCGTAACCCTTCCTGTCAATGACACCCCCATACTCGTCATGTACAACGAGTAAGCACTCCACCGTCGCGAAAGCTCTTTCTCTGTCGCTACGACGAAATTACCGCCGTAACTTTGCATTAACGAATTTAGCTTTTGCCACAAGACGCATTGTTCCGGGACACCATTCCAACAAAGTCATCGCGAAGTCCTTTTCCGTCGACTGTTTAAACTTAGTGGTTTGGCTTGTTGTTAACTTTTGGACGTCTAGACAGCTAAACTCGTTTAATCCCTGAATGTATGTTTCCTTTCATGTTTCTTTCTCTCCAAATAGAATTTCCGTATCTCTACGGCACAACAGTGCAATTAAGAGTTAACGCTCGCTTCTTCGTCCCGTCCCATCTCGATTGTCCCGGTGACGCACTTACTCAGCTCGGCGCTCTTTCTGTTACAGGTCTAACGTGCTACACTTGCGTCAACGTCAGCGATAACCAGGTATCGACGACTCCATTAAACGTTCCCTTAAGAGTTTCATAATGACTCTATCGTGCCTGGTCCAACCGCAATTTCGTAGAACTCTGTAGATCGTTCCGCTATCGATTTCGGTTTATTCTAAACTCCCTTTATTACATTTCGCTTCATTCCTTTTGCGGTAACGGTCTTATCTCCAATTCCCTTTTGTTTTTGGTCTTTTTCTTTGCAGAAATGCGCAGCAGTTTACCGTATCATACATTAGTTCGCAAATGTTTGCAAGATATTGATAAAATTTTGAAAAAACACTACAATATATGTATAAATATAGTATAAATTAGTTTTCTATATTATTGAATAATTTTTTCCAATTAAAAAAATATTGATATGTAATGAATATTGTATAGCTAAACATTATACTTTTTTAAAATAATAAAAATTTTATTTTATGTATTTTCAGTTATATTATCTTTGTACTTCTATTCTTTACATTTATGTTATGGAAATAATATTCTTGTACTTTGTGTTTTTTCTTCAGCTTTCATACATATCGAAAAACATGGTCGATATCGGCAATATAAGGATTCTGATTTTTATATAAAAATCTCTTATAATAAATGCTGTTATTTCTATTCTTGCAGATGTGCAACGAATGGGCGATAGACACACCGTGTCCGGTGGGCGGCCGTGATTTTTGTCGATCGCTGCACATTCTGGACAGCCGGGGGAACAGTGTTTTGGTAAGTAGTAATATCTTTTTCTATTTATTCTGCTTGTAATTTTATTCTCCTCAGGAAGAGGGATAAAATGTAAAATTTTGAATATAACAAGTATATATATATATATATATAAATTCACATATAGTTTACATATGTATATAAATATGAAAAAAAAACTATATTTTCATACATGCTCTTTTTATCAAAAACCAAGGGGCAACAACCCCTCGCCTTTAACCCGACATATTTCATTCCAAAATTGAATATCGTAGAGGGTATAAAATACATGAAAAATATTTTAAATAAAATTGTACGATAAAAGACTTTTTATGTATAGTAAATGTTTTAAAACTTGGAATTGCTTGTAGCTTATATTCTATCGTACAAAAGTACTTTTAATATATAAGTATTTTTTAATATCTTCTAATGTATATTTTGCTACTTACAATCCTAATGAAATCTATCAGACAGTGTTAGAGACAATTTCGAAACAGAATGAGACCACAGGAAAACATTGGGAGAAAGAAAAAACACCAACCGACAATAACAAATCGACTCTCACGATCGAAGTAAATTTCATTACCGTCCGACCGTAGTACACGCACGGTCAAATAAAATCAATTAAAGGTTATCGTATGTGGCTAATTGACTTACATTAGAGGGATAATCGATTTTCGGGCTATTAATGAATGAAGTTACGAGAACGGATTCGGGCCTGAACGTCGAGATGGATAGCCCTCTCGAGCTTTAAGCGCTTCTCCAGTCCAGTCGATGTACCAGCGGATGAACTTTGATGGAACTTTCCACGCTCCGACGCTTGGCGACGATAATGCGCGATAATCTAATATCGTGCGTTACCGACGACAAAACTAACTATCTAGTTAATAAGTTATTTCCAACTTTCCAATTAAAAATTAACATTATGAGAGCGGATATAAATACAAGTATAAATGAAAAATCTGCACTGCGTCATTTTTTTAACTTTTTTGTTCGACTACTTTGAAAATATTTGAGCATCATATTTTCACGGTGCAGGCTGGATTGGTCGCTGCTTCCGAAATCGCAAAGTCGAAAAATTCCAACATCTACAAAATCTCTGTCATCGCGTTTACTCACGCGTCACCTCCACTTCCTTCCGTTCCAGGTAAGCAAGAGTTGCGCCAGCAGCGAGGAATGTGGACCAGCGTCAGTCGGTTGCATTCCCGTGGACACGCAGCAGGTGCGAAATAGCGAATTTTGTCATGTACCCGGAGGGAGGTTTCTCGAACAATTCGAATCAGGCAAAATACAAAAGATCGGAGAAACGAAAACGCAAAAAAAGAAAAAAATAGAAACACAAGAGAGAAATACTGACAGCATCGAGGTGAAATAAATTCGATTATTTCGTTTCAGATTTGCATAAGTTGCTGCGACCTGAGCTACTGCAATATCGAGTCGCCCACCAACGCCACCAATGCGATCTATTCCCGCAAACGACGCGCCAAGTCGAAATCGAAGCGCAAACGGCCCGGCAGAAACGGGGTCGATGCGGCGACGCGACTCTACGGATCCAGTTTGCTCTGGCTTCCCGCCTCGCTCTTCTATGCATATCATTGCTGAAGAAGCAGTAACACTACTAACCGCGCACGCGAAGCGGACAGCGCGGAAATTGCGCACGGATCGCGCACGCCGCAGCGGCGTGACTAGCAGCCGAACTCTCTCGATCGAATATTCCTTTCTGTGATCCTTCTTTTCTTCTGTACTATCATACTCGTATCTAAATAATAACGACGCCGCCGTCTAATTCCGACCAAGCTTCCTGATGAAAGCTTCCGTGAAAAACTTCGGAAGAGAAAGCTATTTCCGATTTCTCGCCGGGCTGATCTCGGTGGCGATTATCGTCCAATTATTTGGAGAAAGAAAACACTATACTTCTATTTTTCGTACTCTCGTTTGACATCTTTGTCGCCGTTGTAACTTTAATAGAAATCGTAAATTCTGACATACGTCGTATACGTCGATTGAACTTGCGCTACAAACACGCTAGAGAAGAACGTGACGTTCGTTTCGGGGATAAAGCGTCCGTAAGGAATTGTTTGGGAGTAGTTCCAGAAGAGATTCAGAGGAACGAGATCCGTAGAAAGAGCGGTCGAAAAAGTTGGCGCCTTTCCGCGCTGTCCGAAACGTTATTAATCGGGGACTCTCCGAACTAATCGGGGTCCCTCGTGATGGCAAAAGGAATTGTTTTTTCGTCGTAGTATCGGTAGTTGCTATGCCTCGAAGTAGAAGGAACTTAAGGCACAAAGAGTACGCGGTCGAAGGAGACTCGAAGAAAAATCGATAGATCCGAATTCGTTTCCGGCAAGACGACAATCTAGACACTATGCAATAAAGTCGACTATTAATCACACGTACGAACATGTACTTTATCACGACGATTCTATATCCTGCTACTTAACGCTCTTCCACAAAATCAAAAAAACTAATTAAACTGTACGATGTTTAAAGTAATTAATTTAGAGAGTATAATAATGAAGAATAGACAGTATATCAAAATATGGAAAAAATTTAATTTTAATTAAACTGATTTCTCTCTTGATATCAAAATATTTGGCGTGCATATATTTTATTTAATTGAATTCAATGGAAAATCGAACGGATGAAATTACTTTATATCATGTGTGACTGGCGGTTAATATGTTGAACGTGGAATGTTTGTTGCAATTAAGGGCATAATTGGTCAAAGTAACCGTTAAAATTCGCTGCATCGAAACTTTCAGTATAAATTTATTAACGCTGCGATAAACGCGTAACACCGCAGTTTGTAAGTGATGCACCAGAAGCGAATTCGAATTATCGACAAAAATTATTCACACATCTACAAAACTCGCCTACTACAGACTCTTTAACGCTACTATAATTATTAACGATTACATAAATATATTATATTACGATATAGATACTATACATTGTTTCGGCATGTAAGAATACTGTTGGTAATGAAATAAAGAAAATTATACTTGTCACGTCCTTTCACTGCCTCTCGTCAAAGACTAAACTATCCGCTCTCTTTCTTACTCTTTTATACTCTACTTTAACTACTTTATTCATTCAAATAAATTTAAATAAATGCGAGAGACTTTTATTTTGCTCAACATCAATTAATTTTGATTTACAGGTTTTGCGGCTTTGTAAAGCGGATTAATTCTGCGTTGCGAAATATCACAATTTCGTCGAACAATACTAACTCCCCACAAATAATAAAATAAATCGAATAAATTCACTCATAACACACATAAACTCACCGAAAACGTAACGCCGCCGCAACAACTCCCACCATCAGCTGTTCCATTCGACGTTAATTTCTGCTCGAAACGCTCTGCCCTCAAGTCCATCAAGTCATATAGATGCGAATGGAAACCGCATTTAATTGCAAACGCGCATACTGACGAACCCTTTCGATACATACGTCTTCGGTACGTTTGAGGTTTGGTGGGCTGTAATAATATTCAGCATATTAATAATTACTCGGCAATTATACATATTTATTTGAATAAAACAAACAAAATTATTTCTTTAATTTTTTTCTATACATAATTTCCTACCTCATAAAAAATATTTTAACATTTTGTGCTATATATAATACATAAACTGTATAAAACTAGTATTACATATTATTACATATTATTAATAAAAAGTACGCGCTCGCGTGATCAATGTGCAAAAGCATTATACAAACATTATCCCCATTTACATCACTGACCTCGACACAAACCGGAATTGAACTATACCATTACGCGACCGAGAAAATGCGGTTAATTATGCGCGCACCAATTAACACGCCGTAACGATCGTCTGTTATTACACCGTTGTTCATTTTCGACTAATAACGCTTGACGATTTGATTTTGAATCGATATGACTGAATTTCACAAATTTACTCGAATGTCGCGCACTAATGGCTAATTAGCGTTATTCACCTTAATTGATTCGTCATGGCCTTCAATGAGTCAGTCGTTTATCTACTCACTGTTGTCCAGCGTGCCTCACAAGCGCGAATTTTGCGAGAGCACGGTAAATCGCGATCTCGATGCGTTACTTCCAAAAAACAAATTTGTACGCAAAATGTACTTTTATAATGAATAAACAGCGCGGAGAAATTTTGCGGCGACCGTTTTTCGAGACAAAAGCGTGTTAAATACGATGTGCATGTGTAAATTAGTACATTATAACAAATTCACTTGCCATGAGAATAAATGATAAAATCATAAACAAGCAAGAAGTCGATTAATATTATTTATCTCGGTGGCGGATTTTACAACAATATTTTCAACGTCAGTTATATGTGAATGTTTTTCTTCTAATTAATTTAAAGTTTGATCAAATTTCAAATATAATGAGTGACAGACAAATTCACTTGTCATGAGAGTAAATGATGAAATCATAAACCCAAGAAGTCGATTAATATTATTTACCTCAGTGGTGAATTTTACGTTAGACAATATTTTCAACGTCTGTCGATTAGATAGAAATGTTTCTATTCTAATTAATTTAAAGTCTGATAAAAATTTAAATATAATAAGTGACAGACGTTGCAATTATAATATTACTATTAATTAGTATTAATTACTGTCAAATATTTAAATCAACTCGTGTATCTCTTAAATGCGACAATCTTACAATTACAGTTGTAACTATAACTATTATTACAATCCTGACTATTTCGTACAACTAATCGATAGAACAATTAAACAGTGATCGTGGCTAATACAGAATATCTCGATCACTACCAATTATCTCAATGTATTTTGATTAATTCATGCACATATAGACATAACAGCCACATTAGCTATTAACTACACATGTACATATTAACTGTACACAATGTTAAGGCTAATATGTATTATTGCATCTATTAATTCATGCATTTACTATTATAGAAATAATGTCTGCAATATTAATTACGTGACTACATAATACGTATGTATTAGTACTACACAATATTAAATTTACCAATAAGTTATGCGTCTCTCAGTTAATTCATCCATGTTGTAAGGGATTTCAAGAGGCCAGGATATAATTAACAAAATAGCGTTTATCGAGTCGTTTGGGTACGTCGATGGTCGACTGCCGCGCGAGATCTGGCTTCGAACAAGCTCTGAACAAGACTAAACTCGAAAATCTTCGGGAGCTCCTTTTATTTGCTGTCGGTTTCTTTTATTTAATTATTGTCCTTTTGTCGCGGCCCGAATGTTGCATCTTCGACGTGTCATTTGATTCGCGCGCTATCGATGGCGCGTTCGGTCGGGAAAAATCAAAGACGGGAAGAACGGAAAAACAAAATCATGCGGATCGGCGCAACGTCGACGGTTAACTTTGACGGCATTTTCTAAAGCGCTACAGTTTACATATTACATAAATAATGAGCGCAATATTAACTGCTTTTTACTATTTACTATTGATTTGCAAGAAAATACCTGCAGTGATCGCGGCTAATATACATGTAGAATATCGCCATCACTATTAATTATTACTATGCAATTCGAACTAACTCTCATGCATATATTACTTTTTAAACATAACGACCATACTACGTTACTACAGTTATATTGTATTTTTAATCCACAGAATGATCAAACAGAGATCGCAGCCAACACAGAATATCGTGACCATTATTATTGTATCTCAATTTAATGAATGCACAAATAATTTTATAAACGTAATAACCATAGCATCAATTACAATATTTTGCATTTTTTATCTACAAGACAATTAAATAACGATGAATATCTCCGTCATTCATAATTATTATCTTGTAATTTAATTAACTTATCCAAATAACATTTTTTAAACATAATGACTGTAATGCCAACTACAGCTATTTTAAATTGTTAATTATTTTTAAACAATTAAACAGTGTTTGTGACCATCACAAAATATCGGAATCACTGCCAATTATTACTGCATATCTCGATCAATTCATACACATTTAATTCTATAATCGTAGTAATCACATATTAATTAGAATTATTAACTACATACATACATACTACATATAAGTATTAAATTTACACAATATTAACGCTATTTATTTCTACATATGTTTCACTGATGCATATAATCTTCTAAAAGTAACAACATTAACTATAGCTATTTCGTATTTCTCAATCAAAATAATTCAATAGGGATCACTGTCAATGAATGCATTTCGATTAACTCATGTACATACTCAATTTGTGGAAATTCGACGAGCCACGTTACGATCGCACGAAAGTTATTTAATGGAACTATCGTATTACCAATAATATACTATATGCACACGATTTTTACCCGTAGATTAAATATCCTATGATTTCACCAAAATTATTTTGTAGAATTGTCGCATTAAAATATATTGTATTTATGCATAATATGATACTTTTCTTAATACTTTTCTTGATTTTACTAATATTATGCATTTATTTTCGTACAACATTTACTCTCAGTCGCACAAGATTTATCTAAAGAAAGAATTCACAAATTTATATATAGTTTATGAAGTTGCATCCCAAAATACGGATTTTTACGAATTAAATTATATTATACATCTAATTGTAAACAATTTGTCTATACATAATTTATTTTTCACCTTACAAAAAGAATTTAAAAATAAATTTAAAACATTTCATCATTAAGACTCCTAAGTGTATTTCTTTTATAACAATTACATGAATTAAAATGTAACAATAAAGTGTGGGAAGAAGTAAGTAAAATAATTTCTGAGAAATTATTACCTAATATCTTACATTTTCATATCAGAAATAACAGAGATGGAATTAAAAAAAAATTTAAAAAAAGATTTTAATATTCCGAAAAAGATAGACAAAAAGACAAGCCGTAGTATTATTTACAAATAAAGTCCACGGCACACGATACGATTTTTCTTGCTAGATCGTATGTGATCTAAATTGTAGAAAATGCACCATTCAGTGCGCAGAATACATATAGTAATACGTATATTGAATCGTATACGATTTAGCAAGAAAAATCGTATCGTGGACTTAAATGTAAATAAATGATAGACAATCGGAATCTATACATACGTATATAATTGATTAAATAACGCACTTAGGGGTTTTCAAATGAAATTTATACAATTCTTATTTATTTTTATTTTTTTTCAAAGTAGATAAAAATAATTAAATGTGGACAAATTGAACAATCAAATGTTAATTTGGTAAAAATTCGCATTTCGGGGCGTCGACTTCACCAAACTCATTTGTAACATCGACGCAATCACGCAATGCGGGTTTTTGGTCAAATGCGACAGACGCGAGTCTAACGTCTCAGTTTCGTAAAAGTCCAGATATCAGCCACTGAGTTACCTTAATACTCATACCTTAAAACTTACCGCGGCCTTTTTCGTTCCTCGTATCCGACGCTTTGCGGGCATCGCCGTCAATCGTGCGATCGATTTTGGTTCGATCGCCTTGCGGTAGAAAAGGCTCGCAATATGGCACGGTGACTGACAATGAGAAACGTGCGGGATACGAAAGCAGGCGGACTCGCGATCAATCGAGATCGTCCGAACTGTCCCACGATCGTCCGACGTCGTACGCGACAGCGATCGATGCATCTCGATGCCGATCAGCGCGCAAAACGGATTTTCGCCGATGCAAAAATCACGAATAACGCGGAACAATTTCGCAACGACCGTTCCCGGCGCGAAGCCGCGCGAAGTATGGCGCGCATGCGCAAGTCGCTACTCGCGTTAGTTTCGCTCAGCGCGAAACGACCAGCATTCGAATACATCTGAGAGTTTGTATGAATTATCGGCGAAAATAGCGAATATGCTCATTGATGTGCCTCGTTGGTGAAAATGTTAACGTTACAGCCTGACGATTTTTTATATAAATTCTACTTCGAAATTGCCGTAATTTATAAATGATAAATGATTTTACGCGACAAACTTCAGCGTACATACCATAACCGACATGTGATATGACGGATACTATATTATCAACCGGTACAAACTATTTAACTATTATTACATTATGCTGACAAATTTCAATATGATGTTCGTTGAATTGTATGTTGTCATTATAATTTTTCTCCTACCTGGGATAGACTTTTAAAAAATAACGTGTGCGAAATCCGACATTAAGTTGATCAGTTTTCTTGATAAATAGAGCGAAAGGAAATATGATGAAATAAATCTCTATGCTCCTTCGTACGCGAAATATCTCAAACATTTTTCTTTCCGAGTTCCTCGATCGAAAGTCAAATAAATAACTTTATACATGAAGATGTATATGACGCCTAACGTGTGTGTGTGTGTAATGCGTCTGCTAATGCGTGCGTCATCGCGCGTGCGTGGAAATGGTCCCTCCATCTGGATACGTTTTCCAGCAGCGTCACTGTACGCGCGACGAAAATCTATATTAAAATGGAGGAGAAGAATCAGGCCGCGGAGCGAGAAAGCAAGAAGGATGAGGCCCACGAGAAAGACGCGCGAAACAAGAGGTACGCCGCGAACGAACGCCTCGTTCCGCCGGGAGTACGCGGTCCCGCTCGCGGCGTGATCGTCACGGAGCTCGCCTCGCGCTTCGCCGCCCCGTCTTAACCTATATTCCCTTCGTCAACCATCCGATCCGTGCCACGCAGTTCTCAGGGGGCGATTTTCCCGAATGATTTTCCGATCGCGATTCCGCACAGAGCGCGGACCGTCTTTCGAGTCCACTATGATTTCGATTCTCTTCGGAGCGATCCCCTCGCTGCGCCTCGTTTACTTTTATCACTGGCTTGTAATCGTATTAGCCCGATGTAATTAATTTCATCGACAAATGTCTAATCGATATAAAAGACAGTCGTGTACTCGCGTTTTTTAATTATCACTAATTTTGTATGCGATTAAAAGAATTTTATATATTTTCCTATGTTTCTGCTATTTTATTGTTCATTATATATGTACAGCTCTAAGAAGAGAGAAGCTCGGAAAAAAAAGAAAGAAGCGGCACATGCAGCTAGTGAAAATCATAACAACAATAAAGAGGAAAAAGAGATGTCTAGCGCGTGCAATATTTCTATAAAAGATATCCAGATGGCAATGGAGGTATTCAATATGCAACAAAAACCTGCCAAAACTCAGGAGGAAGCGATGCAAAAGCCTTATCAATTTTGGAGCACACAGCCTGTACCAAAAATGGGTAAACTATCAAGACATATAGAAGATTTTATGTTATTCTTATTTTTTTTCTAAGTTCGTGTTATTAATTTCTAGATGAAAAAATCGTACGTAACGAGCCAATTGAGCCTGATAAGACATCTATTAGAGCGGAGCCATATTCGCTGCCTGCCGATTTTCAATGGGATACTTTGAACCTAGATGATCCACTGGTTTTGTCGGAATTGTACACATTACTCTCAGAGAATTATGTCGAAGATGACGATGCAATGTTCAGATTTGACTATCCTCCCACATTTTTGAAGTGGGCGCTGCAACCTCCTGGCTGGTGCAAAGAATGGCACTGCGGTGTGCGAGTGAGCAAGAGCGGACGTCTAGTCGGTTTTATTTCCGCTATTCCAGCTTCTCTACGTGTCTACAGTCAGTAAGTATCATATGTTTGTCTCATTCAATTGCCTCATTTCGCAACGTAATGTTTCAAAAATGTTTTCAGCACTCAAAAGATGGTGGAGATCAATTTTCTGTGCGTGCATAAGAAGCTAAGATCAAAGAGAGTAGCACCTGTATTGATACGGGAAATAACGAGGAGAGTAAATCTGAAGAACATCTTTCAAGCTGTGTACACTGCCGGAGTCGTTTTACCAAAACCTATCGCGACATGCAGGTCAGTATAAGGAAATATACGAGAATCTATTTCGCTCAGCTAATTGTAAATTAATCAGCATGTACGTATTAGGTACTGGCATCGATCGTTAAATCCAAAGAAATTAATCGACATCAAGTTCTCTCATCTCACTCGCAATATGACGATGCAGAGGACTTTAAAGCTATATAAACTGCCAGAGAATACAAAAGTACCAGGTTTCAGAAAGCTGGTTTACACGGATATACCACAAGCGCATAAGATATTGACAGAAGTAAGTGCAAGACCAAAACTTTTTGATATATTTGATCGTTTTGCAACATCCATCTTCTATATTCATATTCGTCTTACAGTACCTAGAGAAATTCGATCTTGCTCCGATATTCTCAGTTGAAGAATTTGAACATTGGTTTTTGCCGCAATCCGGCATTATTAATAGCTTTGTTGTGGAGAAGGAAGGGAAAATTACCGATATGGTAAGTTATTATACATTGCCGAGCTCCATTATGCATCATCAGACACACAAGACTCTCAAGGCCGCGTATAGTTTCTACAATGTGTCTACCACAACACCGTGGCTCGAACTAATGATGGATGCCTTAATATCAGCGCGCGACGTAAGTTTATTTTCATTTATACATTTACCGCACTTTTTGAACTTTTTGAACGAGAATCGAATATAATATATGATCTTTATTTGCAGTTGGGTTTTGATGTGTTTAATGCGTTGGATCTCATGGACAACAAGGAGTTTCTGGAGCCCCTCAAATTCGGGATTGGTGATGGCAATCTTCAATATTATCTATATAATTGGCGTTGTCCCAGTATGACACCTGGCAAAATCGGTCTTGTGCTCCAGTAGACTTTTAGTTCAGAAAATCGCTAAAAAAAATAAAAAAGAGAAATCTTTTGCATGTATAATCTCGCGAGAGATTAAGAAATAACGATTAAGCATGAGCGAACAAGGGGGGAGGGGCACACATAGCAACGCTGTAAAGACAGCGCTGTTAGACGAAGATAAGGGCAACCTTAATCTTTCTTACCAATAGAAATACGTAAATGTATTTACAGCGGTCGAAAGGAATCTGAGTTTACCTATAAAATCGATGACCGATTGGATAACTCAATGTCTCGAAAATCGCTCTTGTTTTCGTCATTGGCGCCTCTAAAGTTTTTAGATTGGATTATATACGATCGAGACTATTATGAAAATTGTGCATTGTACAGCGCACGTGTATATACGTATCCGCGTAACTCGAAGAAACAATGTAGATAAGCATAATGCAATTAATAGCAATTATACGGAAAGCCATCCCGTAATCATTTGAGAATTTTCGATTTTTAATCATGTAAACCTTTAGACGCCAGATAACTCTTTATCCATTTTTCCTTTACACCTTTTCGGCTAATTAGATAACAACATATGCCGGAGTGTGAGTGACAAACGAGTTAAAAATAAAATGACATTTATTGAAAATAATTGCTTTTTATTCTCTCTTGCTATTTTTAACGTTTTATCTTGTTCCCATTAATTTAACGCATTCGTATCCACATAAAATAAGGCATTTATATTCCGAACAGCATTTTTCTCGCTGTTAATTATTAGCAACCTATATAGCGGTTGTAGAACTTAGAATTATATAACTCAGGATTCGTTCTTAGTCCCGATTAGATATGTGAAACACGAAACATGAAAAAAAAAAAACAGTTACAAGCAATCAAAACGAAAAACATTGATTGTAGTATCAAATATATTTCTTCAATTTCATTTTGAAAATTAATAGTTTTGAAAAAAATAAAGAATATATTATATGTATATGCATACGTACAGTATAAATGCTTTTTCCTAATGCAATCTCGATAGAAGAATCAAGTTTTATCTTATAAAGTTTGCACGGATTCACAGAATAATTACATAACATGTTATATAAATTTTCTGTTTTTAATAGAGAAGTAGAGATAGTAAAAAATAATAAAACATTGATTTTCACACATTTCCTGTGTTTCAAGACACAAAGACTGCGCAGTATCCTTTTTATCATTATCGTAAGCATCGTGAATAAACTATTGTGTTACAGCCTAGCGCACAATCGTCGCGCAAGGTCTCTCCGAAGATAAGAGAGAAAACCTGGTAATGCACCCGTAGCGATTAACCGGTTAAAATTTACATTTCGCTTTTAGATAAGAAACGACATCCAAATAATGTCGGTAAGTTTGTAAACCTTCGATCAGTTTGTAAACCCGACGTATGTTCAAGCGATCGATCAATGAGCAGGTAGGAGGACACGAATGCCGTTCCACCTTGAACGAACATATAAACGGTCAACCGAGCGATATCACTAACGATACAAATATCGGCCAAGTATAATTAATACTTGTTTACAGCTACTTTTTCTAACAGCAGAAAATTTGCATCTAAATATATTCAAATTCCTAGTGAAACTAACTGATAGAAACGACGGCCCTTAGTTAATGTAACGGGGCTACACGATTGCCAGAAAAACTGAGTCAGGGATACAATAAATGAGGGCTTGCTGTAATACCTGCGAACGTGACGTGGTTTTCTTACAAGGAAACCAATAATAACAAGATACATAAGTCTGACAAAATTGTCATATCTTCGTTAATATTTTTTTTATGCCGAGTGTTGCGTAATTAATATCCTTGTGATAAAAAATATTATAATTGAATATGGTAACGCTTTTTTTCGTGTACATGGATATTTATCATTTGAATCATTTTTCTGTTTCACTAATTCAAGTAATACTCTTGCAATTTAAAAATTTTTTTATCTATTGTTCTTTTTAGTTAATGTCGCAAATATAAAAAAATAATTTTTAATACATAAAATTAAATAGAAGAACGTTTTATTCATTTTTCATAAAGTCACGTTTTTCATAAAATGTTTCTGCAACACGAAATATGTATTTCCGGTACTAATAAAGATAACCATAATACTCTCTCTACATATCAAATATTTATATCATGACAGTAAAAGATTGCAAAAATATGTCTGTGGATATCATTTATAAAAAATATACTTTTCTCATTGCCAATAGACAATTGCTCATTGATAATTTTTTCTTACAGTAAAATATTTTTTCGACTGTGAGGATCCTCGAGGAAATTCCTTTTGTAGGAGATGGCCGTCTGATCATAATCACTTGTTAACTACTTATTTAACTCGTTCAGAGTCAACTACTTGTTAACTCTGATCGCTTTAAAACGACGGAAAGTTTTACATCGTCGAAAAAGAGAGAAGATTTCTTTTGCGAGAGACTGCATCGTGTTTCATCATCCAGGAAGTTCCTGGCCAGACATGCTTGTATCGATCTCGGGTCGTGTTAATAGTAATGTCGATAGATGCTCATCGAGCGCAATAGTTGCTCGCGGGTGCTCACGCGCCCTTTGTCACTGCGGCATAATAATAAGCATGAAAAGGGAAAAAACGAGGGGAGGGATATGTGCAAAAAGCGGAAACGTCGAATCATCGAACAATACCCGGAGCCAGATAACACTACGAGGCGTGGACGAGCAAGAGTAGGTGGGGAAGACACGAGACACACGATGCGGAATAAATACTGGCCTGAAATCGAGCGGAATTCAGTCGCACACTTAGTGTACTAACGACGTAAACGTCTGATCACTGTGGAAGGGTGCCCGTTCTCGCGTAGACCCCCCTCCTCCATTGTTTGGCACCACTTTACCAATTGATTAATTAATGGTGCCTCGATATCGCAAAACTTCCGAGACGTTTGAACATCAGTTTGTAATTCGCCAACAAGAAGCTCGTTACCACCGAAGTCTGTAGTATTTTGCTACGAAACTCCATCGTTCAAAACGCGGACCGGACTATCACGATGCTACCAATCCGATACTCTCTGATCTTTGCCTTTGCGTCTGTTGCGACCGCCACTTTTTTCGGGTATCTTATTTGAAGAATATTATATTCCTCGACTTCTGGAAAATCGCGAAATTCATTCAGAAATAGTTTAATTTTGATTAATACTAAAAACAAGAAAATTTTATTTTTATTTTCTAATAATTTGTCAACCTTCTCACATATCTATTAGATATGTAATTATGTGTATTTTAATTTCAAGTTTATCAAGTAAGTAATTTTCTAGTAATTTGTTGTCCTTCCTTGATATCTGTCAGGTATAAAGTTCTTTTTACTTTTTATTTTTAAATATCGCGTTAAATTATTTTAAATTTTTAAATAATAAGTATTCGATTTTAAAGTATCTATAACATTCACTTGCATTTTTGCAAGTAATTATATTTTTTAATGTTCCGTCGTCGTCTTCTTAAACTAAATATACTGCTTCGTATTTATTAGTACAAGGACTGCTAATCCAATCCTACAGATCCCATAAATGCGAGGCATCCGAAAGGATCCGACCGAAAATATCTTATCTAATGGGTGTCATTGTCCATGCTTACGAGTCACTTCGTGTTTCTGTCCAGTTTCGGTGCAACGACCCCCAAGACAGGCAACCCGTCGCAATTCGATGTTTATTGGAACGTGCCCAGCTTTATGTGCAATAAGTATAACGTGATGTTCGAGAATTTGAAGGATTTTGGAATTCGTCAAAATACGTTGGATAAATTTCGCGGTGAAGAGATCGCGATCCTTTACGATCCTGGAATGTTTCCGGCGTTATTAACTGATAAAAGCGGTAAGTTACAAATACATTTTATCACTAAATAAAATTGTTCAAGGGTATCTATACAAAAAATGTGTTTTAAAAACATTTTTAAAGATTTCTATTAATAATCCTAATTAAATATTTTCAAAATATTTTTTAAACTTTTAAAAAAAATTTTTTTTTACATTGTTTCCATTGCACTGAAAAAAAATTCTGGTTAAAAACGGTCGAATTAGAAAATCTTGTAGGCGTGATCAAATATTTTTGTTATTATAATAGAATTCAATACTTTATGACTTATATAATAACCAGAATATTTGATCACGCCTACAAGATTTTCTGATTCGTCCAGTTTTCAGTGAACTAATTTAATTAATTTTTGTATTTTTAGGAATTGTAACAGAACGAAACGGTGGCGTTCCTCAAGAGGGGGATCTGAAGAAACACCTCGAAATGTTCCAGAAACATTTGATCAAGCAAATCCCTGACGGGTCGTTTAGCGGTATTGGCGTGATAGACTTCGAAAGCTGGCGGCCGATCTTCCGACAAAATTGGGCTACTCTCGAACCCTACAAGACCCTGTCTATAAAGCTGGAACGTGAGAGACATCCCTTTTGGAGCGACGAAGCCATCAAAAAAGAAGCGAAGCGTCGCTTCGAGAAATACGGCAGAATATTTATGGAAGAGACTTTGAAGATGGCGAAGAAGCTCCGGCCTAATGCCACGTGGGGCTATTACGGTTATCCGCATTGCTTCAATCAGACTCCTGGCCAACGCAATGCACACTGCAATCGTCAGGCCATGGTAGAGAACGACGGGTGAGTAATACGTCCGACGAGGATCAATAATCCAGCATGTGATAGCGTGCATACAATTTAGTAGCATATATATGTAAAGCACGTTATTACACGGAACGCACGAATCTCGAGATAATCTCGCGATTTTCGCAGCTTCTGGGTCGTGTTATCACGTCGCTTCACCGCCGTGTAAAAGAATTTATGAACAAAGTATTTAATTCTGACTTATATACGATAATGACGTCATTCCGGATACAAGACGATTACGGATCGCTTATTAAGATTACGATGTTTATGCTAAAATAGGTCAATGTCGAGGATGGCAGGGTGTTAAAAACTAACTTGCAGTTTCGTTACGTTATCTAATCGCGTGAAGTGATAAAACATTCGTAATATATCGGTGTGCATCACGAGCAATAATTTCCGTAGAATGTCTTGGCTCTTCACGCTCGAGGACTTGCATTTGCCTTCCGTGTATTTGAGACAAGAGATCAAGGAAGGGGATCGGGCGGGCTTCGTGAAGGGCAGAGTGTCGGAAGCGTTACGTGTGGCGCAGAAAAGTCCGCGTAAACAGCAAGTTCTTCCCTATTATTGGTTCAAGTATCAGGATCACAGAGATCATTTTTTGAGTAAGGTAAGTCCTTTCAAACTCTCTCTCCTTGAAATGTTTGCATGATGGAAACATTGATTCCGAGATTTTATCCGCACAGAAAGATACGGAGAATGCATTTAGCACGATCGCCAGCCTAGGCGCCGACGGCCTGATTATTTGGGGTAGTTCTGACGACACGAATACGGAACAAAAATGCAAGGACCTGCTGCAGTACGTGAAAAAGACTCTGGGACCGGCGATAAAGTGGATCAAGCGACTCTAATCAGCGGGATATTGCAAAGTTTGAGAACAATTGCACTATCTTCAGTACAAACAAAGTCTTCTTTTTTAATTCATAATTTAATTTTTCATAATTTAGCTTTCAGTACGATTTAAAGTAGGCACATTTTTACATTTGTAAGGTTCTTAAGCGTACCTGGCAACACATTTGTAAATTTAAATAGGTGTAAATAAAATATCGTCTAAGAAATATTATAAACTTTAAGGAACCATAGATATGAGGAGAATCGAGGGTTAAGATGATACGAGAGAAAGAAAGGGAGGCAGCTTCTAGCTGCTCAGATCCGAATTCATGCGGACTGGCGACAGCCTTAGTGATCTCGTTAACGTCGCGGCGAAGACGCGAAGTTGCAGCGTCGGACTCGCCAGATCCCCGGATCCTTGTCTTCGTCACCTTCGCGCCAAGAGCGGCGATCGCACGCAGCTCGGTCTCTCACGCTTACGATCGATGAGCGCGCGATATCGGCGTACGACAAGTTTTACTGGTTCGCGGTGTAACGCCTCGGGCAATATGCTTTTTACAGTACGCGCGACGCGTTTTGTAGAGAGGTGGTAGTCGGGAGATCTCTTTCCCTTGCTCACGGCTGATCTCTTCCCCTCCTTGCATTCGCCTTGTTGGCCCCGTCGTCCTTTCTCTCCGCTCTGTCGCACCTACGGCGAACGTCGATAGCGAGGCGCGAGATCGACGAAGAGGGAGAACGGAACGGGAACGCGGCGCGGAACGGGAACCGAACGCGTACCGCGAGTAGAAGGAGGAGCTGAAGGAGAGAACCCGGTGGTGGAGGTGGAGGAAAAAGAAGAGAAGGAGATGGCGGGCAAGCGGGAAGAGAAGGAGAACGGAACCCGAGAGATCGGCAGCACAGTTTCGTGTTCAACTTAGCTCGGTTCGCCTCTCAGCTTCGTGGTATCGGAAGCCCCGAAGTACTCGAAAAGGTCGAGGTTCTCGTACGCACTCCCTCGAACGCGGTCCTGCGCATTTTGCCTCGTCAAATAGAGAGTCCAGAGATTGCGATTTCTCTCTTCCCCTTTTCCGTCCTTTCGCGAGAGAGAGAGAGAGAGAGAGAGAAAAAGAGAGAGAGAGAGAGAGAAAGAGAGACTTGCGAGATTCTTAGTCGCCCGAGCGGCGACTAGAATACCTGTTGCTCCGTGTGCTCACGCGAGGAAACCGGCGGCGTGCTGGTGCGCAGTTCGCGGGCGAAACAGCGGCAACGAAGGTGACGTGTACACCGAGGTGAGTGACAGTCTCTCAGAAGGAAAGCCAAGGCTCAATTCCGAGATCACTAGTGCACTTGAAGCTGGATCGCGAGCGCGACTCGCGTTACGTATTTTGAAATAGCGACTCTTCTCGGCTCCTCTCATCGGCTTCTGCTGTCCAGCTGCTCCGAAAATCGCTGACTCTCAGAAAAGCGAGTCCGCGTTCAGCGAGAGCTCGTCTGTCTCTTGCGAAATTCGAAGCGCATTCATTTGCGCGTGTCTGTGTGTATGTGCTCCAATACGTGTACGTTCCTCATATGTATGCATACATACGCGACGCTCGCGCGCCGACGCCCGGACGCGTGAACGCGCGACAATAGACGCACTCTCATCACTCCGGAATCCTGAATATATTGACGATGGATTGTTGAAAACATCAGAAATTCCCAAAGCGTGCGATTCTATTATTAACAATTTAAAAAAAAGGATTTCTAGACGCGCGTTGGACTGATGGCTGAGCAATCTTCCGTAATGCGTTTGCGCTTTCTTCCTCGAGTACTCCGAGACCGCAGTACAATCTCTCTGGTATCCCCGCTTCGAAGAACGAGGAATCCAATACCAGCTGATCGAATTACGATGATCGCGGTCCTCCTTCTTCGTGGGTGAGAGGCCCGGGCCCGGGGACGAACTCGAGCGATACAGAAGCCTATCCAAAACGTTTCGGCCACTAATCCTAATGCCCGGACCCCTATTCCGGACTTAATGATAGCTCTTCTTAGACGCAACAGTTAACTTCCAAGCTAAACTGTTGCGCGGTAGCGAACCCATAATCGGTTCCTTTCTAACGGAGACTGTCCACGATTGGTCCACAGCTCACAGCTACCGTCCGTACTTAATTGGTCGATCTTATGGGTGTCCGACAAGGTGAGAATATTAACGTTTCGAGATTCCAAATCGGCTTCGTCGATTATCGAGCGCTGTAACATCTTTCACGAATAAAACGTTCATGAAAGTCTCTCTTGAATATTTTTCTGTTTGGCATCAAATAAAAACTTTGCTGGAACTACAATTAAATCTTCCAATAGAAGCTACATATTATATATATATATATATATTATCTTGTTTTTTGTTTTCTTTTTTCTTGTTCTTTTAAAATATCGCATTTTAAATAGTCTTTAATACAAACTTTATTGTAATTGTTATATTATTCTAATATATAATTTAGATCGCTGAAATTTAAATCTTTTCATTTTTAAAATAGATCTTTCTCAAAGACTGCTTGTAATTTATTTTACATTTCTTTGAATCTTAAAAGTGAGAAACTTAGCGTTTTCGCAGAAAAATCGACGAAGCATAGGTATAACTGGATACTTTTGAGCAACAACATCGATAGAAGAAGAATGGATAATTCTTCAATTAGTTCTTCCTTGTCTTTCATGTAAACGGGGAAAGGAAGAAGAGTGCTAAAGGGGTTTTGGCCGGGCGGGCAAACGAGTCAAGGGGGGGAGGGGGCTGGTAGCGCCAGAAGTAGCTGGCAGGCTCGAGGAAGACGAAAGGGACCGTTTTAAAGAGGCGAGCATTAAAAACAACAATGTCATTACATTTTAACGACCTGTTCTTTGGCTCTGCCCTCCCTTTTAAGAGCATTCGTTTGCAGGTATGTGGTCCGCGCTCATGGGGGCCACCACACCAGGCCTCCCCTATAGTATCGCGCACACGAGTCGCGTGTGCTGCGTACGCGGGGCCACCTCGTTGCTTATCACCTCCACCTTCATTTCTTTCTTTTACGATTCTTTTATAATTCTATGTGAAGCTAAAGCTCCGTGAAATGAAAACAGGCTCAAGTGTTTCAGAGCAAACGTATCTTTTGAAAGCACATAGAGAATTGGATTTGTGAAAGAAAAAAAAAACGATGTTTTAATGCCAACAATTGGAGCATGGAGAATTAAAGAGATTTTTTAAAAATACCTTTTGGAAGAAATATTTCGTATTTAATTTTTTTTCGTAAAAGAGAAAAGTAGAGCAAAAGAAAAATCGTATCAAATTTTAAACACGAGCTACTTTATCACGAGGGAGTGGAGCAAAGCTCGTGTAAATCCTCTTCCGCCTAGTTCGTCCCCATCCCCCTGTCCCCTTCTCACGGACTCCGGTTCGTTCCCCACGCGCGTTCCGGGCACGCCGTGCAGCCCGCGAAGAATTAGTATGGGCGAAGAAACAAAAGCACGAGGAACCGCGAAGGGATCAGCGACGACGAAGAAGATGGAGAAAAAAAAGGAACCGAAATGGCGCCACACGTTCAGCGTGTTTTCGGGGCATCCCCCAGTGCTGTTGGCAAACTCCTTTTTTCGGCGCCGTCCGTCTCCCTCGTGCCCGCCCGTTCCTGGTTCTCCCTCTCGTACCCTGCGGGCCCTACCTTGCCTTCTCTTTCTTTTCATCGGGTATTCTCGCGCGATCTGCACCCTCGCGCAACCGACTCCTTTTTTATTTCCCTACTCCTTCTCTATTCTTCAAGCACACCCTGTACCCCTGGGCCATCTATTAGTTCGCTCACGGTATCCCAATATCTCAAAGAGTAAAAAAAGGAGGGAAGAAAATAGACGAAAAGAAAAAAAAAGACGCCGGACCACGCCGCCGTCCCAACGAAATATGAAATTAGGGTATGTCAAAACGGGGGGTGGAGATTTTCATTAAAACCAATGGGAGATTAAAACCCGAGACACCTAATTATAGATATATCACTTGCCGTCATCTCCGGATCGCTCGGCCATGCACCGGATCATTAAGTTCAGAAGATTGAACTTTGGGACGACCGGATCCCTCTGTCCTGACCAAGTATTATACAGACCGTGGGTTGATTGGCGCGCATGCAACACTTGGCAGTAGAAGAAACAATATTATTTTCTTCCGCTGGATCATTTCATTACGAGAAAAACAGCGCGATGCTATTACCGCGCATGAGCAATCGTGTGATCCAGCACGGAGGATTACGTACTTGCGCTCTATATCGCTTAAGGTTGTATTAAACTACGCATTGGAGATTGAGGAATGCGAATTGGAAAGTAGAATTTAACCAATCAAAACAAAATGGATTAAAATTGAACTTATCCGATATTGGTCGAATTTTAATCCTCCGCAATTTTTAATTCTCAATGGGTACATTGTCTGATATGGGCTTTACGCTGGCTTATGAACGTCAAGAGAATGCTAGCGAGGAGAGAATTGCTGGTTGCGTGGAAAGGAAATTGATCGTAGAAGAAACTAGTATGGCTTCCATCGACGAATACATGCGAGAATGTATTATCACATACTTTTCAACGATTGAAAATTCCTTCTTTCTTCTTTTTTCCTTCTAACTCTTATTGTATTCTATATTCCGACGCAAAGCATGTAGTTATAGATATTGAATGGTATATTTTTATAAAATACAGTATTTACTATTTCTCTTTAATTTATTTTTCATATAATTCTTGGAATAAAAGAAATCGCAAGTAAGCGTCACGCGATATTATTTTTATTAAAAATCTTTTACCATTGTAAAACATGAGTGAAAAGGAAAAAATCGCGAATTGACTTTCTTGCTATTGATATCATCGATATGTATAGCTACTTATCACGCTATCTTGACATTTGAATTTCCTCCAATCTAATATCTAACGCTAAAATACTTGTGATACGCATCGCGCCTTTATAACGAATGCACCGTCAATCGAGAGCTGTGCTGTCGACGGAGAATAGATGAAGAAGAATCAACGATCAGAAGGATCGATGGAAAACCGTCGGAGATTTCGATGGGGCACACATATGGGCGGACAGGCGCGGCACCCTTTGTGCCGGCACCGCCTAAGCTCGGGGGCGCGTCAAATTTGCTTGAAAATCAAATTAATCTCGCGGCTGGGCGCAAGATTCTCTCTCTCGCTTCATCTTTCTTTCTTCGCTTCTATCTTATTGCCTTTCCACTCCCTCCCACCATCTCTCTCACTCTCTCTTTCTCTCTCTCTCTCTCTCTTTCTCTTTCTCTTTCTCTTGCTCTCTTCATCTTCTCTCGGTATCTCGAGGACACGAGCAAATCGAAGGCACGGGACCGAGATGGAGGCGAAGAAGGAGGTGGGCCGGAGGTCCTCCGTGCCACCGACACGGACCCAGAGGCGAGAAGAGAAGGTGGCGCAGCAACAAAGAGCTTTGGACTTCTGGCTGTGGTCATTGCAGGGCCGTAGCCATTCTGTATTGTGGATTACAGAACTTCAAGCATATATCCATATTCTAAAAGAATATAATACAACGCAGAGCATTGTAACATGCATATTTAGAAGAGGAAAGAAAGAATAGAAGATTACTTCCAAGTTTTATAAACAACAACATCAATCGAATATAATAATCTATATATATTGGATTTATAAATTTCTTATAAAAATATACATAGATTTAATTAGATACATGTGTGTAAAGAAACATTTAATTTAATTGGTTACTATAATATTGTCACCTGTAAATGTGGAAAATATTAATTAATTCCAAAGTGTAAAAATAATCAAATTAGAACGAAGTTCACTTGTTACATAGAATCGTATTTGATTTTACTTTAGCGATGCCAAGAAGTTAATTTTATTTTTGCGCATCGAATATATATATATATATGTAATGTTTGTATCTTATATGAATTTATTTCCAAAGCACAGTTTGCTTAAATCTAAAGACGATAATGATTTCGAGAATGTTACACCTCAAAATTACAAATGTCAGTGATTTTTGTTCGTCGTTGATTCTTACTTGAGTACGTCCCTGCTGCATCCTATTCGGTCATTCAAATCTCCGCTCGTAGAAATGAGACGGGCAGCCGCGCCGTGTTGCCCCACACCTCTGCGGTCTTAAAGTATACAGGGTGATTCAACAAGAATTACTCGAGAGGCCTAATTTTTGAAATGTGATACGTTTCTTCAAATTTCTCAAGTTGCATCCTGTAAACAAGATCCCAAGCAAGAATAAGATTTATTCCTCCGATACCATATATTTAACAGTACTATCGAGAGAAAGTAAGAAATCAATCCACTATTTCGCGCTTAGCAATAATTATATGTCGTTAACTATAAAAAATATTTAAAAAAGCTATTTTCCATTTTGTATACTTTCTTTTTGATTATTTCTGATATTCCAATCGACTGGCTTTTCTCAAATTCACGAAATCGACCTGCAGCCCTGACTGCACCATGGTTCTTAGAACTTAAAATAAAAAACAGAGGATCAAAGAGATTCTACGTGAGAATAAAGGAGGACGAAGGGTTGCTTTGCGGAATGAAGAAAAAGATCTTTCCTGTGAACCGAACGCATTCATAGGACTGGACGGGTATAGTGGAAGTCGTGGAATAGGAGGAAAAAGAGAAGAACGAGCAGAAAATGAAACGACGAAGAAAGGTAAAGGGATAGAATCGAAATCGAAATGCATCGTGAGCACGGCTAGAAACGAAAAATCGATCCTCTCTCTGGAAATGCCGGCGACCAATTGTCCAGCGAGGGACAAGATTCTTGACGTTGTCAGGAATTCAGCTCGCGAGTCCCGTCCCCGACGAGGACGTGAATCCTTTGAAGGACGGCACGAGTATCTGTGCAACATCGCGGGATTTCTCGATTTCCGTGCTCCTTCTTTTTTTCGGTGCAACCGAAAAAACAACGAGGTCCACGTAATTGGAACCGCGTCCTCCTGGTTCAACATTCGTATCAATGTCGCTGCGGTCGATTCGGGGAAGATTTAATCCTTAATAAATCGAAACACTTATAACATGAGTATTAAAGCCTGAAACTTTTTATTAATATTAAACAGAAAAAATTTATATATTCAAACGTACGCTTATCGCAGATTTTATTATACTGTTAATTTTACTTATCCTCTCTCGCTTCTTTGATTATTATCATTTAAATAACTTTTTCAAGCCGCGCAAAAGACACAATAAACGAGATAAACTTTCCTCTTCTTTTCTCTCTCCCTCCTTTATATCGGCAAACTCTTTTTATTTACGAAATGTTGATCTTCATTGGTTTTACTTTGTTGTATTTAAATGGAGAACACGTTTCTTTATCTTTTATCTTTTAGGCGCCACGTATCCCCTTGGCTTAAAAAAAAATATATATCGCCGGAAGGAGTGCATCGCGTTCCCATGGCTAGCGCCCAAAATCCGCCGCTATTTATGGCGGGGGCATCCACGACGAATTCCCTCTATGCGATGCCAAGCTCTGAGGAAACACGAACTTCCCTTATCTCGAAATCTCTGAAGTTAAAATTCGAGCATGCCACATTGAGATCGGGGATCAGCCTTAACGATCTATGAATGAAACACGTCGCGCCATCACCCAATAACGAGAACCCGTTCCTTCGTTTGGCGCCGAAACGAGCGGACCATAACTTTTTGACGCATCTTTTTACAGATACTTGGAGGTCGCACGCGAGCCATCTAATTAATTTCTCAGCGGCTAAAGTAATTTATTCAGACGCTATCTTTTCGTCATACTTATGTGTTTCACAATTTTGTTTACTTTGAGAGACCAGCAGTTAAATATCTTTCAACGACTTTAAAATCTATATATGTTCTTTGCCGTCAATTGAATATACCTAATGATTTATGAAGTTTATAAATTAATATTTCATAATCGAATGCATACAAAGATGAGAAGAAATAAACAAGACGCATTATCGCATCGATAAATCTTTGTATTGCAATTCTAATCAGTCATTGAACTCGAAAGTCCGAGTTGAATAACATGCTATCTCAACGACCTCAAATGACATCTCGTGCGATCATACATTCAGCAAAATAATCTTCCAAATACTTAACATTACCTGTTACAAACACACTGCAATGCTTTCATCGATTCTTAGTAGAGATTAATATTTACATTGAAGGCTGACAATGAGTCTTTCTTTCCTTTGCTGCTCTACCGTTGCAAACAATTTCGCAATCAATCGTAATCACGCGAAGTTTCTATCGCTTAAGCTGTAAAGAAAAAATAGTATTAATTTACTTTCTAAATATTTTAATTATTTTATTTATTATTTGATCAAATACAAATTCAGATTCCTCAATTTCTTTGTATTATTTCAGAAATCATGGGGACGATATGGCGGCTGTTAGCGATGACTCTCTTGTTAATGATACATTCTACTCTGCTCAGTGCTCATCGTGAACATAAGGTTTGTCTTTGTTAACATTATTCTAAAGTTATCCAATTTATTAATTGAATATAACTTCCTTGATTAAAATTTTTGTGTATATAATATATTTATATAAATACCTATATACATTTAATTAAACTCACAAAAAATACAAATTTTTGTTAGGTCCACAACATCGTGCTGTATCCTGATAAGCACAGCTGGTGCAAGACGACGCCTATAAAGCAAGTAGTGACATGGCCCCAGTGTTCTTCTCAGGAACTGGACAACAACGTATGCGTCGGCGCTTGTTTCTCATACATGGTCCCTCATAGTGAACCCTCCGCACCCGGTGATCTTATAAGACCTTACTGCGACTCCTGTCAACCCTTGGACAGCGTTTGGCATACTGTGAGTCCATCAATATAAAAATTGTTTATCATATATGGATATATATATATAGAGAGTTTCTAAGACTTAATAATTAATGTTTTATCTCTTAAAAATCATATTTCCTTGCAATAAATAATTTATATATAAATTATATATATATATGTGTAAGAATAGTTATCGCGTTGATTGAAAAAATATTTAGCTCTTATCTTCTTTATCTTACAATTAGTCATTATGCTTGATAAGATTGTTTAAGTCATGCAACAAACTTGCATTTTATTATTAATTGCATTTTTGAAAATATATACGATTTATAACTGTTTCATTTTTTCGATTCTTGTAATTTTTCGAATCGTAAGTTGGACAAAAATTAAATTATTTTATAAATATACAAATTAATAAAGTTTTAAAAATATTGCAAATTATTTGACTTCATTGACGTGTACTTCTTTTGAAAATTCTCGTGTTATTTTCAGGTTACATTGGATTGCAAAGACGAGCAAAATAATCCAATCACCATGCAAAAGAAGGTGCAGATTATTACAAACTGTTCCTGCAGTTCCTGCATGGAGACCTCGAAGATCAAGCCGGACTACAACACCTTGCTGCAATCTCTGACGGAGGAGAACTTGGACAAGAATGTGAACATAGCACACGAAACACCCGATATATTGCTGGATTTAAATGCCTCAAAGAACACGACGAGAGACGGGTCGCAACTCAACGAACGGTTTCTCCAACTCAAGAAATTGAAGGACTCGCAGAAATTGGACGAATCGCGTATGAAGGAATTGTTCTCCAAATTCGAGGGGGAGGTCGATTTGGAAAAACTGACGGAGATGTTTAAGAAATATAATCAGGAGGACGAGGAAGGCCAGCATGAGCATCATCATCAGCATCAGCACGAGCACCAGCATCAACATCAACAGCAGCAACAGCAGCACCTTCACCGTGGACCGCATCATTCTCTGGTACTGGACTCGGACGTAAAGGAAAAGATCGACGTGGAACCGCATTACTTGCATCCCGCCGTCGCTGGACAAGAGATCAGTTACCACGACAACATCCTTGTGGGTAAGGAGAAGAAGAAGGACTTCTAGGCCCATCGAAGCAGAATTCGTCATTGTACGAGTGTCGCCTTCGTTCGCCACGCTCGCAAAAATTCGCAGTAGTCGGTTAAGATTCGTAGAATCGTGTATAGATATTTTGATAAGCGAACGATTGGGATACCTAGTCTGCTATCTGATTTTAATTCTACGTATTTATTTACGTAACGATAATTGGATCGTGAGATATTAATTGTTGTTATATTTATTAATAATTATTTTTACAAAATTAATGATGATTTTGTACATTTTTATAATTGTTTCAGCGAAAGGAAGCATAATCTCCTTTATATCTTCTTTTATTTTACAGCTTATCATGAAAACTTTTAAAAATGGCATGCGAATTAAAAATAAATATAAACTCGATGTTTCGAAACTAATTTTATCGCTATTGAAGATGAAAATAAATCACAAGAGCGTGTGTGAGAGAGTGGAAAGTTTAGGATGGGAGAAAAAATTCTAATATATATTTAATTGTTATTATGTTAATTATTTAAATAACTGCATAACAATCGGGACATTTACTCGACCTTAAGCATACGGAGTGACGCTTTAGTGAGATATATATCCCGATCGATAAAAATATATAAATGATACTCTCGAGTTTGAATATCAGCCTCGATATGACATCGACCTCTATGACACATATGCATTGTATTATTCTCTTTAGAGAATAAAGACCATCATGGTCAACATTCATGCCTTCTTAGTGAGAATCTTGTGAACGTTCTTCCTCCATTTCCATGAATACCTATTCATTTCTACATTATTTCTTTTTTATGGGAAGTATACTTGTCGTTAAAAATGTTGCATTACACGACATTATATTTAGAAGTTCGAAAACTTTCCAGTCAACACAAATCTTCTCATTTTTTTATTGTTTTGCATTTATTTCTTGTAATTATTGTATATTATGAAAACTTTTTTATTATCTACTTTCATTCGATAAAGATAATCTTTATTATTTTCCATTTTGTTCCTCTCGCTATGCTCTTGCTTCAAGAATTATCTCTATATTTGTAGATAACTAGAGTATTTTTAATATTTTAGAAAAATATTTTTATATAGATTGATATTGGTCGGAAACTTTTCTGTTTGCATAATATATTTTTAATTAAATAAACGAGATAAGAATTACAAAATCTTACGAGAAATTTGGTAAATAACAGAAGGAACTTATCAAAAGTAGATATCTGGATAGCTGCATTTACATAGAGATTGCCTAATTAGTATTTTCAAAAATAATAAAGACAACATACTTATGATAAAAAACTGATAACCTTGATCGGAAACAAAATTTGATACTGATCTTATTATTCATCTTGATTCTTATTATTATATCGACCTAAATCGGAATCATAAATGTTTCTTAAATTGCTATTAAAATTTGCTAGTAAAATGATCACTAAATAAACAATCTTACGTGATCGCAAAATATGGGTAACGATCTTAATCTTTAATCGCCAAGGAATTTTGGCGAGATACGATTTCGAAAAATTCGTTTCAATATTATCATACCGCGGATCTAGATCGTTGACAAATCATTGACTGCCAAGTAAATGCTTCATAACGATAAGAGAAGACGACTTTTGGCCGATGGTGGCGGTACATATCCACTATCTGGTCTGATGGAAAGAGTACGATCAGTGGCGTGGTATATCGGCAAGAGCGCAGTGCTGTCCGATGCGCCGTCGCGCACTGTTGTCGCTTTCTCGATCGCGCGACTGCGAGATCGCGATCGAGAAACGCTTACATATCGAAGATCTACCGCGACACGGTTTCCGATGAGGTGACGGTGAACCAAGTCAAGCTTTCAAATCAAGCGCGATGCACAGAAATCACTTCGTTTTCGATTACTTCTGATATTCTATGTTTCATATCTATTTCAAGTAGCTGAGTTTACTCATCACCGTTTCGAAATACAAAATAACGTAATACATAGACGGACCTTAGTAATTCTTCAAATATTTAAAGTGTAACTAGACTCAAGACCAAAGTTTTGTAGACGATTGTGAGACTGGAGAAATAGATGTTTTTATTTTTACAAGTCCTGCTATATTTTCTTCTATTCAGAGTCACGTAGGATTGGTTAAGTAGTTTCGCAAAGACAATACGGTAAGAACTGCAACGCGAGTGTGAAATATATATCCATCTGACGAGGAAACAGATCGCCAAGAACCAAGAGAAGACTCAAGGCAATTCACTGTCGATCATCGTACGACACCAAGATGGGTACGACGGCAAATGGTAAGACTTACCAAGATCGTTTATCCAAGTATGAAACTGAAGCGTGATTTATGAGACGAAAGATTAGTCTCGTTATCCTTGTCAAACCGTCTCGCTGTATCGAACGTTCGCTTCGTTCGTCAATATGCGTCCGGTTATCGGCCTCGTGTCTGGAATCCTTAACACGCTAATATCACTATAGTTAGCGTTTCAGTAACACCAATTATTATTTAGCACTTTCACCGTTAAACTTTCGAATTGTACAATTTTGTATCGCAACCACCTGTGCGATTCTCCAAAGTAATTACATATTTTGCTTAACAGACGATTTGAAAAATCATCAATTCTTACATGAATAATTTTATGTTAAACTCGTGACTGATGAAACATGATAAACATATATAGCACATTATGCGTAATCGCATAATGTGCTATATATTTTTATCATGTTTCAATCACGAGTTTAACATAAAATTATTCATGTAAGAATTGGTGATTTTTCAAATCGTCTGTTAAGTTTCCACTAGCGATAATTAAAATAATAAATTTAACAGAATTAATTAAACGTTCAAAACATATTTTTGATTGTAATTTTCTGCATCAATTTTCAATAAACTACTATTTAGAATAATTATCCGAGGTAATAACATTTAATCTCAAAGATTTGCTAGGGATAATCATTAAAGTATTAAATTCAGTATAATCATTTAAAACATATTTTTTGATTGCGTCATTTTCTGTTGCATTAATTTTCAATAAACTATTATCTAAAAAAATTATCTGTGATAATTCTCTTCGTAGCAAATTATACTCGAGTCATATTTTTGCAAGAAACTGCAGAGATAAGGTAATACTTCAAATCTGTTTAGCCAAGCATAAAACTAAAGCACGTGATTTATGAGATAAAAAATTATTTTGATTAAAAATCACTTTACGTAAAGCGTAAATATAGTAAAAATATCTATGTAACTATTACTTAAATAAAGTTTTTTATAAAATATGTTAGATTAAAAACTCGTTTTTAAAGCATAGCATGTAATAATAGATTAGTATATGTATGTCATGTGTACTTGCAAAATGTGCATTTTAATGACGTGACAGTCAAATAATTGGCCATCGTTAAAATGTCGTAAGCATAATTATATACATGATAAGTATTAAATGTTAAATTATGAGATATTACATCATTTTCAACTTGACTCTACCAGCTGAATTTTTTTAATACGAGCGGGCTTTTAGAAAAAGCGGAATTAACTGGTCTAGCGAGATTCATGCGTAACTTGTATATACACACATTAATCATTCGGCAATCTTACATAACTGACAATTCTATTTCACATTTTAGAGTCGATTATATCACCACAACAAGGCAGAAAATGTAGTTTTATAAGTGAATGGAAAAGTTTGTTTCTCTAATCTAAAAGTAATTTAAAGCGCTGATCAAAATCATAAATCTAAAATAATATTCTTTTTAATTAGAAGCTAGGTATTATATATCACGATATTTTATATATAGTGACATCATTGTTAGCAAAATTTACGGATATATTTATAATGGCAAGTTTTATCTAGTTTAATAATCATCGCGTACATTTAATTGTATGAAATCAAAAAGCCAGTCGAAACAAAAGTAAAAATTCAACTAGCTACATTGTCCTCGACCTCTGCACCATTTAAAGTCGTGATCGCTTAGACAAAAGCAATATTGCTCAATTATTAACGATGTCTGACTCGACGTTTCAATTTGACGAGCCTTTATTTCTACTTAACGCTTTAATTAAAGAGATGCGCTAATCGTTATCTTCATCCAAAAATTTATCAGTTCTGAGAAATTTCTTTCTACGAAATTGTATCTTCTTGGTTTCACTTGTTTGTGGGTCGTTATTTTTCTCGATAAAGTCCACTCGTTCTTTTCACATTTAATCATCAATTAATCGCTGATTTAGCGAGGATTTTGAATGTCACGATAATTAGCGTGAAAAAGTTATTAGCGAACAAGGGCGACCTTATATATAAATAAGTAAAATGATAACTTTATCATATTTTACTATTTTACATGGTGTAATTTTATGCAATTATAGATATAGGCTCATACAGCCTTATTTGTTGCTATAAAAATTTCACTTACTTGCATATAAGTTTAGCAACGCGTTACAATGCATGTTGAAAAGTGCTTCTAAGATACTTCAGTTGCAACATGTGGGATCAATGTAAGTATTAATATCAATAAAAACTTGATATTAAAATCCTCTCTTAAAAAGGAGTTGTAGAGATTTAATTGTTGCCGCTTTTCCGCGATGCTGATTGGATCTCTTGCTTGACTTACTTCGGATTGTGAGAATAGTCGTC